>LBNU01029269.1:12084-42832 GCA_014162995.1 Artemisia annua
TTTGTCATATCATATACTTGTTGATATCGTTACTTATAATTGTGCAAGTCTATTGGTGAAACATAAAGTTTGAATTGGTGTTTTGATAAACAAGGTTTTTGTAAATTAAAAAGACGTAAAACTATTCAACCCCCCCCTTCTAGTTTTCCACAAGCCTTGCAAATTAATCCAAAGTTGAAGGATAAGTACATGGATAGAAACTCAAAATGAGGGTTTGGTGAGAAACACGGAACGAGGGTTTTAGAAAGAAACTCGGAATGAGGGTTTTAGACAGAAAATCGAAGGATTTTGCCAAAACACTTTTGCACACTTTTTAACTTTCAAATCTGTTTCTTTCACCACAAATCACTTTAAATACACTAGATCTTTAATAAAGTTGCATACTTTGATGTTGTAAAAGTGTAATAAGGAAACTTGAAGCTAAATACGACTCGTACCTCTATTAAACTACGACTAAACTCTAAAATCTATCAACTTTCCTTTAAAATCTAGTTACTAAACACTATAAATGCTTCTCAGTTAATCCAAACTAGCATCTTAAGTGCTAGAAACAAGATTAAGTAAGGTTTAAAAGAAAAAAAAATAGAAAGTCGAAAGACGAAGATAAATTGTACGATTCACTCTAAGACGCAAACGAACACATCAAACCATCTTCTAGCGACTGGTACCACATGTTAGGTTACCTTTCTATCATTGTTACACATAAGCAACGGTTATTTCTAGAGAGAGAGAGAGAGAGAGAGAGAGAGAGAGAGAATGAAAGGTTCTAGTTAAATGAAAATGAAGAATTATATTGCATAAACCAAAACCAAGACCCTTCTTTTTGAGAGTAGGGCTATTTATAGTGTACATAAGCTATGGTTGGCCGCCCATGGGCTTGCTTTATGGTCGGGCCATGTTAAACTAACATACAAGCCCATTACATTAACGACCTTAGCTATTTACAATATGACCGGCACTTTCTTGTTTCCCAACACCTAGTAAGATCGAGTGACCTTAAATGTTAGCCGATTTTATCCTTTTAGAGGTTGTCTTAACAAAGTATAAAACATAATTAAATTTATATGTTTTCTATTTATTCTGTCTCGAACTAAATATTCACTTTCTTATATTGGCACAAATAAATGTCAACTTTCATTTATTTAATCAAGGTTTTTTCGAACGTACACATAATTACGACTTTGTCCTTCCCAAAGTTAATTTGAATTATGTAAGCATATTTTTTCCCACATGCGATTAAATGAAACAAAGTGTATCCTGACCTGACAGTTTTTTTTTTTTTTTTTTTTTTTTTTTTTTTTTTTTTTTTTTTTTTTTTTTTTTTTTTTTTTTGTAACTACAGAGCAAGAAATGCTCAGGTTGAGTGCATAGGGTGCGAGTACCTCTACAAGGATTGCAATGATTCATGGTGAAATAGTGAGTAAAGTCCTAGACAGTAAAAAAAACACGGGCATCTACCTGGCATGGGTAGAATGGTAATGGGTGTTAACTCAAGTTCATGCCTTAGTTCACATTCTCAAGGTCCACCATCATACTCACAACAATAAGTCGATGAGTTGTTGAGGCAACAAACTCTAAGGAAGCACAATGAAACTATGGAATCTAGAAGAGTGGTGGAAAGAACACAATGACAACGCAATCAAATGGTGTTTTCTCGAACTCTCAACCAGGTTTGTTCGACTTATGGACTATGTCTCCTCCTCCAAGTGGGAATGATGGAAACAATGATGATGTTTTAGTGACTTTGTTTTTGAACCATTTTGGTGAATTTGTTATTGAATGATGTTTTAGCGACTTTGTTATTGAAGATGTTTTAGCAAATTGGTATGTTTGTTTTGGGTGATTACAGTTCTGGGTTTTGGTATTTTTTTAAAAAAAAAATAAAAAAAGTCTGAAAATGCACCAGAAAGTAGCAATATGCTGCAAGGTTGCAGGTGGTATTGGTAAGGACATGTCATCGCCAATATTACTGGAGGTATTGGCGAGAACATGTCCTCGCTAATAGTCCTGGTGGGCCCAACTTATATTATACTGATAAATAAATTAAATAATTAGATAAATTTAATTAATTTATATATTTAGTTAATTACTTAACAAAATTAATCGATTAATTAACGAAATAATTCGTGTTTTAATAAAAGGTATTGGCGAGGACATGTCATCGTCTAAAGTCCGAGGGCCCGTTTTGAGAACTTTGACAAAGAATTTGTGTGGGTCTCGCGTAGTCGTGGCTAAAACGCAAATTCGTCGTCACGAATACTTTTAGCGACGAGTTTATGGCAAGGACGTTTTAGTGACGACATGTTCTTGTCAAAGACCTTTAACGAGGAAATGTCATCACAAGTAATCCAAAATGGTCCTTGCCAATAGTTCTGACTGGTGTAGTCATGTTATATATGAGATGAAAGAATAATTTGAAATGTAAAAATTAAAGTAAATAAATCTTTTTATATAATAAAACAAAACCTCAAGTGGGGACTTTTTCATTTTGAAACTTCCCTTATTAAGTAATAATTTAATTATTAAAATATATTTTTTTAATAAAAAAACCCCGAATACTTCCTATGTTAGCAAGTTTTTCATTAAAATCTATTTTTCTAATCAGATGTATAAACAAAACAAAGATACGCATGTACTTTGTGGCTCATAATTAATACTTTTGGACCTAAAAGAAAATTAGGAAAAAAAGCGCACCCTTTGCCTTCTTCACCAGACAGTCACAACCTACTTCTTCTTTTTAGCCCTCAATTCACCAAAACCCTAACACTGTGTTATTTAAATTTTTTTTAGGAAAGAAAGCAAGTGGATGAAAAGGACGGGGAGAGAAAGGAGTAGGAAAGGAAAGCGAAAATAGGCTTTGTTATATTTTTGAGTTGAAAGAAAAATGGGTGGAAGTGAAAGAATTTTGGGTTTGACTTGGAAAAAAAATTAGAAAGAGAGTGTTACTTTTAAAATTATATCCTTGTGTTTAAAAGATACAAGTAAATAAATGAGGATAATAGTGTAATTACAAATAAAATGTACTTGTTCCCTTCGTCACCCGCGCATTTTTGGGCTGTAACTTTTGGCTCCAAGTCCCCACCCATTTACTCTCATCCCCTCACTTACTTTCTTATAAAAATCTTGAGAACACCCCATCACTTTTAGTTTCTTTACTTTCCATCTGCTTTCTTTCCTATTTTTAACTAGAGAATAGAGTGTAAGTTAAAACTGCGATTGAAGAATTAAAATGTCCTATTCAATTATTTACATAAAGACTCTAAAATCAAGGATATAGTTTACGATTCAGGTAAATTTTAGAACCTAACGAGGATGTATTTGCGTTTTATGTATTTCAGTCAGATTCGTGTTTGTTTAATTGGGGATTCTTGGCTTGGAGAGGCTTACTTTTTAAAACCTAACTTATGATTGTGGGTTTAGTCAACAAGTAATTAATTTGTTTCTACCTTAACCGTAGATAGGGGACAAATAACAGAGATTGTGTATAAGGGCACACATGATCATCCAAACCTCAACCTAGCCGTCAATTTAGTGCTGGTGCTCTTATGCCATCACAAGAGGCAAGTGTACAATTTTCTGAATTTACATTAGTGAAAGTCAAGCCTGGAGTTACTTTCACGAGTCTCGATTAATTCCTTAACTAAATTGCATGTATCATTTCAGATAAAAAGTGATGAAGACAAAAGATTTGAATATAGATTGCCTCCAACGAATGAGGTATTTATCTTTTTATATTTACCTTTCGTTTGTAAGGTGTTGTAAATAATGCGATGATTGATAATGATTGTTATGGACTTAGTAAATGTTGGTGGTGAGGTGTCAAAGATCACGAATATTCACGTTTTAACTCAATTGGATGCTCTTCTTAATACTATTAGGAAGGTAAATTTTGAGTATTTTGTACATTTAGTTACTACAAATGTACCTTGAACCTTTTAAACCTGTTTGTTTTACTTAAGGTTCTTGACTTTACCTGTTTAGCCCGTTGGGGAACACGTGATCCGCATCGACAAATATATGACTAAATAGGTTTAAATTTCCTTTTCCACTGGACAAGGAATCTAAGCTTGGTTAAATTTATGACTAAAGCGTTAAATTTGTTTATGTAATAGATTTCATCGACTTCCCCAAATGGAAAGAAATAAAGACGTTATGGTTATTGATAGTGGGGAATGATTGAAGATTTTTGAGGGAGGTGAGAGGCACAATTAGGGATGAGTAGGATGCGTTAAGGTTGATTTTGTGTCATGTAAATATTGCATTGGCAATCACGTTTGGATGATAATGGCAGGTTCTTTGATAGTGTTGATCGAGAGAAAATAAGGTACCAGTAAGGGGTAATTAGAAAAACGGGGCATTGAGTTACATACATTCGTATCCAATTTTGGATGACGTATTAGAATATGTTGTTCATACTTTACTATTATGTTCGGAGGAATTCAAGGTGTGGGAAAAGTGTTCTCGTGGTGGGGATGGGTCTGGTTAGGGTATATACATGAGGAGTTGCTTGAGTATGAAGGCCTCAAGTTGCATGACAAGCTTACAAAGGATTTGTGGCAAAAAAATTGTTTGGTCTACGTCTATCTTATTTATAAAAATGCAGAAAAAGCATTTATTTAAAAAAAAACAGGGATGAAAAAGCATTTGGTAAGAAGGCTGCATATTTATAGAAGCTTTTCAAGGAGGTTTATTTGAAGTGCTTCTATAGATTAGGGTGTGCCAAAGAAATTCAAAAAGTGAGTTTAGTTGGGTTCAGTTGTTCAGGAGCCTTTTATTTTCAAGATACCAATTAGAAGCATTTGTTGATACAGTGTTGGTAGAGGTTGTTGTAGTTGTTGCATTGTATATGGTTTGCTGTTGTTTTCTGGAGTGTTTGGTTTCCATATGTGTAAACTGTGGGGCTGTTCTTGAGGAGATTTTTTTTCTTTTTATTATTTTTTTTAGAACGACAAATTTGGCTGTGTTTGAATATTTTTAGTGGTAATGATGTTAGAGGATGCACTATTTTATATGTTAGTTTCTTTCCAAATTGATATTCATTTCACTTGAGTGTACGGTTGGCATTACCATCATTTGTAAGGAGTTTTATTAAGCTTATGAGTTATGATCTACCTGTTATAGGTGATATTGATGAACTTATGGTATACATGAAAAGTGAATTGTATAAGTTATCGTTAAATTTGTACATAAAGATGACAATGTCTATGAAAATACAATATATGAACTTTTAACACATACATAAAACGTAATTAAAAATTTTGAATTATAAATCAAAATTAAGAACTATAATAAAAAGAAAAAACAAAAATTAAGTTATTTGTTTCTTAATAAATAAAAATATATTATTTGAAAAATTTAGAAAAAAAACTCGCGCGTGTGCGGGCATTATAACTAGTATTATCTCTACAATAAGCAAGCAAGGTGATTTTTTTTGGAGTAGTACATATGTGTTTATAAATAAAAACCCCACGCTTTGGCTTTTCATCTCACACGCCTACATCTCTACTCAAAATTAATTTCTGCTTATCACGACTAGCTTTGATTTCACCTGAAAAACATGACCGTTCACAAACGTAGTCCGGCAAAACAACACCTCCATCCACCATTAAAACAACTTACTTTCGGAAGATTACTCAAACAAAATGACCAACAGAAACCTAATGAAAGTCTCGCACATTATCTCACCAATGGCCTTTTCTTTACAATTTTTTTCTCGGCCATGTACTTTCTTCTCCTCCAGTGGCGTGAGAAGATTAGAACCGCCACTTCCCTTCATGTTGTCAACTTCTCGGAGATCGCGGCTGTAGTCGCCCTTTTTGCCTCCTTTTTTTACATACTTTGTTTCTTTGGTATTGATTTTGTTAAATCCATTTTCCGTCCTTCGCCTGGGTCATGGGTGATTAAAGATGATAACTCAGAGGAAGATAAGCCTCTGAAGCCTTGCGGGCAAGTGTTAATTCCCCGAGTATATGATCAGTACGTATTTTTTCATCTTTTTTATGCACATCCCTGTAAAATTGAATAATCTTGTGCTATGACCGTCGCAAATAAATACACTTTGATCAACCATGGACAAATTTTAAGTTACAAATTCTCTTTAGTGACTTAACAATAAATAGTCATATTTAATACTGTCAGTAAAAACCTGTCAGTAAAGGTTTCTAGTGACACAAATATAATGTTGAATTATATTTGCACTTTCTTGCATGTAGTGTATCGAGCAGCCCCTTGTCGGACATGGAGGTGGAGAAGAGAAAACCACCACCAACTACCGAGTACAACCTGGAGGAGCATGATGACATCGTGAAACAAGTGGTAGCTGGTTCCATTCCTTCCTATGCTTTGGAATCAAAGCTTGGAGATTGCAAGCTTGCAGCAGCGATACGTCGTGAGGCTCTTGAAAGGATAACTGGAAAATCCTTAACAGGAATGCCACTAGAAGGGTTTGATTATGAGTCCATATTAGGACAATGCTGTGAGATGCCAGTGGGATATATTCAGATTCCTGTAGGGATCGCAGGGCCATTGTTGCTAAATGGGGCGGAGTTTAGTGTACCAATGGCGACGACCGAGGGATGTTTGGTCGCTAGTACTAATAGAGGGTGCAAGGCAATTTATATGTCCGGTGGTGCGACTTGTATGCTGCTTAAAGACGGAATGACTAGAGCGCCTGTGGTGCGGTTTAGCAGCGCAAAGAGGGCTGCAGAGTTGAGGGCTTTCTTGGAGGATCCGGAGAATTTTGACACTCTTGCTGTCGTGTTTAACAAGTTAGTATTTTTTATGCTTTTACTAGTACTTCACTGAATTATAGGTTTGCATAGATGCTAAAACTAAAAGATGGACTATTAGGATTATAATTTTGATTGCAGTAGTATGATCGTGTTACAAGATAGGGGTTTACATCCATGATGTTGATTTTGGTTAAAGACTTAAAAGGTTAGGTTAAAGACTTAAAGGTGTACTTACGCCTCATGACTAGTGGCAACAAATGTTGTGGGACCATAATTATAGTAGTTTAGATAAATTCATTTCGAAAACGGAGTTGTATTAAAATGCAAGTCAAACATAATTATCAATACGGATATGGATAAAAATTCAAATGCATACTCTTATTTTGATACATACCAAGGAACAAATCCCCACCATCTATCTAGTTTGATCTAATGGTGGGGATTAACCTAAGATTTAATATGCAACCTAAGTCCATGTTTTTTTCTTGTCTTTTTCACTTTTTTTTTATTTTATTTTATTTTTTTTTATATTGTTTTCCCTCTTCACGTGGCTTTTAAATTGTTTTTCTTTTCTTCTTTTTTTGTCTTTTTTTTACCTACTCACGCTTTGCTTTTCCTTTTTTCTATTTTATTTTATTTTTTCTTTTCTTTTTCCTTTTTCCTGGTCCTTTTTTTTTTCAAGCTTTTTTTTAATTTACGTTTTTTTCTTTTCTTTTTTATAAAAAAATCACGTTTTTTTTAATTCATGTGTATTTAAAAAAAAATCAAGTTTCTTTCACTTTCTTACGTTTCGTCCGTTTCATACGTTTTTGTCCGTTTTCATACGTCTATACACGTTTTCTTCCGTTTTCAGACGTTTTAATACGCTTTCATCCATTTCCTTCGTTTTCATCCATTTTTCATACGTTTTCATCCGTTTTTAAACGTGTTTTTATGCTTTTATACGTTATTGACCGTTTCATACTTATTCATCCGTTTTCTTGCGTTTTCATTCGTTTTTATCCATTTTCATCCGTTTTCTTTCGTTTTCGTTCTATTTTTCATAAGTTTTCTTCCTTTTTCATACGTGTTTTTACGCTTTCATACGTTTTCATCCGTTTTCATACATATTCTTCCGTTTTCTTACATTTTCATCATTTTCATTCGTTTTTTCCCCGTTTTTCAATGTCTTTGGCCATTCTCAGACATTTTCATATGTTTTAGAATATCACAAGTGATATTCTGTGATATTCAGAATATCACCCAAGTGATATTCTGAATATCACAAGGGATATTCAGAATATCACCCAATTGCTATTCTGAATATCATAATGGATATTCTGAATATCACAAGTGATTTTCTGAATATCACATGTGATATTTTGTGATTTTCTGAATATCACAAGTGATATTCTCAGTATCACAAATGATATTCTGAATATCATAAGTGATATTCTGTGATATTCAAAAAATCACAAGTGATAGATATTCGGAAAATCACAAGTGATATTCAGAATATTACCAGTGATATTCAGAATATCACAAGTGATATTCCGAGTATCACAAGTGATATTCCGAGTATCACCAGTGATATTCCGAGTATCACAAGTGATATTCCGAGTATCACATGTGATATTCAGAGTACGTTTCATACGTTTTTGTCCGTTTTCATCCGTTTTCTTATGATTTCGTCCGTTTTCATCCGTTTTCTTACCTTTTCATTCGTTTTCATACGTTTTCTTTTCGTCTATTTTCATACGTTTTCGTCCTTTTTTAATACATGTTTTTATGATTTCATACGTTGTCCGTTTTAAATGTTTTTAGCCGTTTTTATACGTTTCTGAATATCACAATTGATATTCTGAATATCATAAATGATATACTTAATATCACAAGTGATATTCCATGATATTCATAATATTACAAGTGATATTCTGAGAATCACAAGTGATATTCTGAATATCACAAATGATTTTCTGAATATCGCATGTGATACTCTGTGATTTTCTGAGTATCACAAGTGATATTCTGTGATATTCAAAATATCACAAGTGATATTCTGAGTACCACAAATGATATTCTGAGTCCGTTTCATACGTTTTTGTCCGTTTTCATCCGTTTTTTATGCTTTCGTCCGTTTTCATACGTTTTCATTCATTTTCATATGTTTTCATCATTTTCATCCGTTTTCTTTCGTTTTCGTCCATTTTTCATACGTTTTCGTCCTTTTTTCATACGTGTTTTTATGATTTCATACGTTTTCGTCCATTTTAAATGTTTTTAGCCTTTTTTATACGTTTCTGAATATCACAAGTGATATCCTGTGATATCCATAATATCACAATTGATATTCTTAATATCATAAATGATATTCTTAATATCACAATTGATATTCTATGATATTCAGACTATTACTATGATATTCAGAATATCACAAGTGATATTCTGAGTATCACAAGTGATTTTTTGACTATCACATGTGATATTCTGTGATTTTCTGAGTATCACAAGTGATATTCTGTAATATTCGGAATATCACAAGTGATATTCTGAGTACCACAAAAGATATTCTGAGTACGTTTTCAGAAAATCACAAGTGATATTTTGAATATCAATTGTGATATTCTGAGTACCACAATTGTCTGTTTACTCATGTTTTTGTTCATTTTCATACGTTTTCGTCCATTTTCCTATGTTTTTGTCTATTTTCATATGTGTTTTTACGCTTTCATACGTTTTTGTACGTTTTCGCCAGTTTTCTTACGTTTTCGTCTGTTTTCTTATGTTTTTGAATATGAAACGTGATATTCAGAATATCACTTGTGATTTTCTTATGTTTTCGTCTGTTTTCATACGTAATCATCCATTTTCTTACGTTTTCGTCCGTTTTCATACGTTTTTGAATATCACTTGTGATTTTCTGAATATCTATCACTTGTGAATATCACGAGTGATATTCTGAATATCACAGAGTATCACTTGTGATATTCCAAAACGTATGAAAATGTCTGAGAATGGCCAAAAACACAGAATATCATTTGTGGTACTCAGAATATCACTTGTGATATTCAGAAAATCACAAAATATTACATATGACATTCAGATAATCACTTGTGATATTCCGAATATCCCTTGTGATATCTAGTGATATTCTGAATATCATAAAATATCACTTGTGATATTCCGAAACGTATGAAAACGTCTGAGAATCGCCAAAAACATTGAAAAACGAACGAAAAGGAATGAAAATGACAAAAATGTAAGAAAACGAAAGAATATGTATGAAAACGGACGAAAACGTATGAAAGCATAAAAAAAAGTATGAAAAAGGAAGAAAACGTATGAAAAATAGGACGAAAACGAAAGAAACCTATGAAAATGGTCGAAAACGAATGAAAACGCAAGAAAACGGATGAAAACGCAAGAAAACGGATGAATAAGTATGAAACGGACAAAAACGTATGAAAGCGTAAAAACACGTCTAAAAACGGATGAAACGTATGAAAAATGGACGTAAACAAAAGAAAACGGATGAAAACATATTAAAACGAACGAAAACGGATGAAAACGTTTAAAAACAAACGAAAACGTATGAAAACGTAAAAAAACATACGAAAACGTGAGAAAACAAACGAAAACGAACAAAAACGTAAGAAAACGGGCGAAAACGGACAAAAACATATGAAAATGAACGAATACGTATGAAAACACTAAAAAAAACGCATGAAAGCGAAAAAAAAAAAAAAGAAAAAAAAAGAAAAAAGAAAAAAAAGGTGAACTAAAAGAAAGTGATTTTAAAAAAATGAACTAAAAGAAAAGTGAACTAAAAAAAAAAAAAAAAAAAAAAAAAAAAAAAAAAAAAACGGGTTTNAGATAAAAAAATAGAAAGATAAAAAATCATAAAAAAGACAAAAAGAAAAAGAAGAAAGGAAAGAAAAAAAAAACATGGACTTATGTTTCCCCATTTAATCTTAGGTTAATCCCCACCATTAGATCAAACTAAATGGATGGTGGAGATTTGTCCCTTGGTATGTACCAAAACTAGAGTATGCAAAATAAAGTGCCTCTTCGGATATGAATAACAATTTTTCATTCATGAAATACATGATTACCGCACGAGTAATATATATGCACACACATTATCTAAAATCTTGGAAGTTATAACACTCCTAGGATATAAGAGTACGTTTTCTTTTACCTTTAAGATATTTAAGTGGTAATATAATTTACATATAGATGTCCAGCGGGTCTTTGTGTCGTGTTGCATTTTATTAGGTTTTTAATATATTTTATCTATTCATTATTTAATATATTTTCTCGTGGCGGTTCTTTGACTTTGTCAAGTCAATTAGACTATTTTAATTCA
The DNA here is from genome assembly GCA_014162995.1 of Artemisia annua. Lineage (NCBI taxonomy): Eukaryota > Viridiplantae > Streptophyta > Magnoliopsida > Asterales > Asteraceae > Artemisia > Artemisia annua. The sequence continues at coordinate 23,161 of LBNU01029269.1, forward strand.
TTTTGAATCTTGCAGATTATGTATTCGTCTCTACCAACTACCGAGGCCCATTGTTTCATTTTCCTTTTCGTGCGTTTGTATTTTAGTAGTTGAAAATCTTTTTAAAACATTATTTTAACAAGTATATATGCACACTTTATCTGTGTTAACTTAAATAAAAAGGACAATATTTTAAACTTACTCAAATAAATAAAAAAATGTATGAAACTTATCATGTTTATAACCAAAGGGGTTGTAAACTACTGTATTATTTTTTCCAAGAAATGTCAATAATGATCATATTAATATTGCATATATGTTTCATTAAATAAAATGTAGGAGTAGGATATATAGGATAATAAGCGATTGTTGTATGCCTATAACTTCTTATAAAATATTTAGGGAAATAAATAAACCGGACGAATATGAACGGAGCCTTGTTCATTTCGTTCGCTTAATTTTAATCAAACAAATAAACGGATATGAACATTTAAACTGACGAATTTTCTTGTTCATGTTCGTTTATTAAAAAAAAATGAATTGTTCATATTCGTTTATATTCGTTCATTAAGACACTAAACGAACATAAATGAACGTAGAAAAAAAAACATAAACATTATTAAATTATGCATAATATTTTGTTTTATAAGTGTTGTTTTGTTTAAACAAACCAATTTTAGAAGTATACAATTAAAAGATATTATATATGAACATAAATAAATAAATGAACATAAACGAACGTTAATAAATGTATAATCAGACGTTCACAAACATAAATGAATGGACGCAACTTTTGTTCATGTTCGTTTATTTAACTAAACAATATAAAATATTGTTCATGTTCGTTCATTTAATAAATAAGCGAACAAAACGAACTTTTTACTTGAAACCTCATTAGCTGAAATTATCACAATTGTGCACTAATAAACTGTTAGTTATTCATTTATTTATAGTTTTATACACGTATATAGGTTGGGTATTTACCTTTATAATTCGGATATCCATAATTGTATACAGATCAAGCAGATTTGGGAAACTACAAAGCATCAAATGTGCCATTGCTGGAAAGAACATATACATTAGGTTTTGTTGTAGTACTGGTGACGCGATGGGTATGAACATGGTCTCAAAGGGTGTCCAAAATGTTCTCGATTACCTTCAAACTGATTACCCTGATATGGACGTCATGGGCATCTCTGGTACGTATAAGTTCTCTATCGTCTCTAGGACAAATGTATAGTGCACTTCTATAATAATCAACGTATATGCTCAAATCTCGTGCAGGTAACTATTGCTCGGACAAGAAACCAGCAGCTGTGAACTGGATAGAAGGGCGTGGCAAGTCTGTGGTTTGTGAGGCCTTGATCAACGATGAGGTGGTGAGGAAGGTGTTGAAAACAAACGTAGCGAGTTTGGTTGAGTTGAACATGCTCAAGAACCTGACAGGGTCCGCCATGGCTGGTGCACTCGGTGGATTCAATGCTCATGCTAGCAATATAGTTGCGGCTATATATATAGCCACCGGTCAAGACCCAGCCCAGAATGTGGAGAGTTCTCACTGTATTACTATGATGGAAGCTATTAATAATGGCAAAGACCTTCATATTTCCGTCACCATGCCTTCCATTGAGGTATCCATATATATGTGCATGCATGCACTTCTCCATTCCCTCCATCAGGAAATAACACTTTTCCAAGATTAAAAAAATAATAATAATAAATAATAAATAAAAATAACCTCTAAAAATATACGAGCCCGATGGAAGTATTATTTTTTTATTATTATTAACCGCCCAGCTTTTTATGTGGATATATTTAGGTTGGGACGGTTGGAGGGGGTACACAGTTGGCTTCACAGGCAGCATGCTTGAACCTATTAGGTGTGAAAGGTGCAAGCAAAGAAGAACCAGGGTTGAACTCAAGGGTGTTAGCCACCATAGTGGCTGGTTCAGTACTTGCGGGTGAACTGTCTTTGATGTCAGCAATTTCAGCTGGCCAACTTGTCAAGAGCCACATGAAGTATAATAGATCCTCCAAAGATATGACCAAATTAGTCACTTAGTCTAGGTCGATCGCTTGTGGTTAATGTTATCTTTACAACAAGTTTAAATAAAAATTATATGCAAACACACCATATGATGGTGCTAGCTAGGTGAAAAGTGACCGGCAACAAAGCATACAAAAACTAATGTGTATTATATTGTTATGTTTTTCATGAAGATATCGATCAGAATTATTTTCTCTATGGTGTATATAGGCGTTGGTGGTGATCTGATAGCAACGACAGTATGGCCTGAGGGTGACGGATGTGAGGAGAAAGGGATGTGTAATTATGGATGTAACAAATATGTGACCTAATAACAAGAAAACCATTTGCTTTTCAAAATTAAAAGTGAAAGATTTAAGCCATAGTTCATTCATTTCTACCATTGCCACTTGCCAGCAGAAACAAGCTAGGCATCAACATGAACATATGTTGCCGCACCTACTTCCTCTTTTCAAAAGAATTATTTGGGGCCTTGGGGGTGATTACTCATATGTAGATTGGTGGATGAATTTGGTTGAACGATTGATGTGTTACATCAAATAAGTGGACACAAAAAAAGGTCACACTAATTCCAAATGACTACTTGGAAAAGGTAGCTTGAAAAACTTCCCAACATGTTTCCAACGACCAAAAGAAATATAACGTTTTCCGACGAAAAACTTCATTGCAATTAGCTACCGATTTGTGACCGGGAATCATTTTCACGTTTTTGTAATGCTATTACTTTGCGACAGATTTGCAAAAGTTATAGTTTACAACTGACTTGCTCTGACGCAGGACGCATAAACAAATTTTGTTAAACCCTAACCAAAGTTTAATTACGAGGCACAATTTAAAGGAATAAAACCCTAACAATAGATAAAACTCAAAAACACAATTACATTAATGATCTAAGTTGTTTTATACAATGATAATAAGTCCTATATTTATAGGGGAATTGTGACAACCGTGATTTTAGCGGGTTAGTTTCACTACTACAAAAAAGGTTAGATAGATCACTTCATATAGAGTGGTTATGTTAAAAACTGATCTAACAAAGAAAAAAGAGGGGGAAGTATCGGTTTTTTAGTTAATAACCGATCTTTTAAAATTTGAAACTAGTTAGATCGGTTCGTAACTATTAACCGATCTATTTATCGCTCACAAATTTTTAACACCCGTGACACGATCTAGTTGGAATCACGTTTTGTATTACATAGATAACTTTTTTCCTAACCAACCGATCTACTTCCCCAAAATAATTTTAGCGGGGATTGAAACGAATAAACTTAATTTTTTGGGCGCCTTATTTCCCTCCCCAGTATTTATTGCCTTTTTTTTTTTTTTTTTTTTTTTTTTTTTTTTTTTTTTTTTTTTTTTTTTTTTTTTACACCAACCCTAGTTTTTTTCACTTGCAGCCTCAAACACTAATTCCTCCAAAATAGATCTGGTGTTTTGACTCATCCATCTTCTTCACAAAATTTTCCAAGTCGAGAGCACTAATCAGGTATGTAAACATCATCCAACACTAGTTTTATTATCAACTCAAAGTTCTTGGGGCTAATTCCATATGTTAATTAAACATCAAACTAGGGTTCTTTCTTGGGGTTTGATATGAATGTAATTTGAGTTTTTATTTATTATTTTTTTTATTTATTTATTTTTTTTAGTTCAGGTTTAAACTACTTCCTTAAAGTTTCTGGATCCATGGTGAGTGCACATTCACAACAATTGGTATAATTGGTTTTTATATAGTTATATGACCTCACACTAGCAATTATTTGTGAAATTAATGTTATTTGGTTCAAGTTTGCATTTTTTTTTAAAGTTAAGGTTTTAATTTCCAATTTTAGTTGTAATATCCTTGTGTCTACATCTTGCATCTTGAACTAAAATTGACAAGTTTAAGACTTTAAAGTGAGAGTTTTATTTTTGTTTGGTTTGCAGTTTGATAATGAATAGGTACTATCTACAAATGATGGTGCTACAACTCTCAAGATGTTAGACGTTGAACATCCAGTTGCCAAGGTGATCCATGGAAATTTGTACCTAGTGTCCTTCTGTTTAAGCTCTATTTCTTTGATTCTTGCTTGTTGTCTATTAGTATGTTGGTTTTATTGTAACTTGTGGTCATAGAGGTTCTTGTAGAGTTGGCTGAGCTTCAAGATAGCGAAGTAGGAGATGGCACAACTTCTGTAGTCCGAGTTACTCAAGGTATTACTTTCAAGTGCATACATATTTGTTGTGTTTCGTGTCTGATGAAATGAATGGTACCAATGAAGTGAATATACCGTCCTATTAAATCACTATTTTTTACAACTGTTATTCAAGAAAAGGTAATTACTTCATGTTTAGTTATACTTGTATCATTGTATATTACGGAGTATATTCATCATGTTCAAATGAATGAATTTACATGGGTACTGAGTACTGATGTTTTATTACATAACTTACTAGTAGTATCTTACCATTCGTCAAATAATTTAATTTCTCATTGCAACATAACTTATTTTGGAATGTTAGTGTTGTAAATTTGTAAATTTTTCATGTTGTGCGGTAATTTTAAGGAATGAAGAAAATTGTGATGTGATTAGCGGTAATTTTCGGCCATCAAGTTTGTGTAGTACGTTTGGTACTTTCACTTATGTTCGTTTTTTATGTTTATAGAATATTGATGACAATGGAAGCTGTTGCTGAAAACAAGGATGTAAACCACATGAGTCTTCCAGCTGTTGCTGCTTGTACATATGTCGCCACTACTTCTTCGACACCTTTTGGCTGCTGAAGTTGATCTTGACAGTGAGTTCGATATGGGTGGCGATGGATCTGCTCAACTTATGCAAGCAGCTGCAGCAGCTAACCATGCTCAAGCGATCATTATCACCCTGCTAGAGGAATACGACAATATATTTGGGGTACGCCCAATGAGTTTTCTTACTTCTAGCATCTTATTAGTATTTCCTTTTTTTTTTCTAAAAAGTTGCCATAATCTTCTGTTTGGATATGAAGGAAGGGGCCATGCTATCAGATCTGTACTCTGACTCATACGAGAGTGGAAGTGAAAGGGAAGAGCTTAGCGATTTTTTTTTTGTGTGCAAAGGTGAAATATTTATATTAATCATCAAAAGCTTACATCATAAGAATAGAACCAAGATATGGACATCAGAATGACTATGAGGATGAGGACGATGAGGATGGTGATTACTCATCTGATGGTTCTCGTGATTCTGAACATGCATCAAATACTAGTGAGGATGATGGCAACAACTATAAAAAGAAAAAGGTTTGATTCTTGCACTTATTTACATTACTCTTTTGGACTTTTGTATACTAGTTAGGACCTGTGAACTCTTATTTTGAGGGTATTGTATTATGTTTGCAATTGTTTGTGCAACTTAAATGTTGATCTTTATGTAAGTTATTTTGTAATAGAATATTATTGTGTATGGTAATGAATTACAATTCTGGAAAAAACTTGCACTTTTGTATACTTGCACTTTTGTATATGATTAAATTCTCGGAAAATCAATTTAATGTATTATTTTTTTAAAATCATAGCTATTAACTAGATCGGTTATCTAGTTTAAACCGATCTAACTACCCTCAAAAACCAACATTAAATAAATCAGTTATTCGTTATTAACCGATCTTTATGAAATGTTAAAAAGATCGGTTTTGAACCGATCTATATATGTACCTGCTCATAAAGATCACCCTTAGATAGAGTGGTTGGTTACCGATCTATATAAGGCTTTCTAACCGATCTATATGGCTTTTTTTGTAGTAGTGTTTGACTAATAGTTTCGATCATTTGACTTTGTTTGGTGTGAATTAAGTGTTTATGTGGAGTATATGTGTGAGATATGTATAATATATTTATGATAAGTATGAATGTGGCACTAAATCCCTGTTTGTGTGAGGTTGTTGTTATGATTTGAGGAGTATTGATTTTGGGTAAGTTCATTTTGATCGCCTTTGTGGTGTAGAAATGACTTGTGTAGTTTTGGTGTTTCGTGGTTTTTGCGTAACAAGTCTTCGTTTAAGTGTTTGAACGTTAGTAAATTACGAGGTGATTGTTTTAATGAGTTGTGTTTATAAAGAGTGTAGAAATATATTTTTGGAAACTTTGTTTTGAAAATGATTATTTTCCGGATTGTCGTAAAATTAAGGTTTATCGCGAATGACGTTAGGTTTCGTTATGGGAATACATAAAATATGAAAAGTATGAGGTTTTGAGTGTAATAAATAAATTTAATAAAAAAAGAAATAAAAAAAATATATGTATATGGTGTATAAAAATCGGCTAGGGAAAAAAGGAAGGAAAAGAAAACCAAATTTGAGCCCAATTACAACACCTAATGATAAGGATTATCCATAAATATTATATAAACAAACCCCAACACCCCACAAACGTTTTTTTGGAGTATTTGGTTGATCCAAAGGGCAAGGGAAGGAGAAAAATTTAGGATTTTGCTTTTGGAGCTAAAAATCAAGTTCAATGTATAATTTTAATACTAGTTTTCATGTAATTAATTAGTTATTGTTATAATTTATGTGATATAGATTATGATGGATTTAGGGTTTATAAACTTCTGTAAATTTATGATGTAAAACATGTTAGAATCATTAACTGATAATAGTATGATGATTGGTTAAGAGAATTGAGCGTAAAACGCGTTAGTTTGCAAGTTAGGGTTTGGACAGAATGTTAGGGCTGTAAAGATACGAGGTTATTTAATATATGGTAATGAATTAGATCACGAATTTTGACGCTAAATTATAGTTCAAAGAAATAGCTTTCCAAAAAGTCCAACCACGATTGATTTCGAGGTCTGGAAGTTAGTCTTTTGATTTTTACAAAATAAGGTGTCAAATCTGTTAAACCGGGACAGAATTTGGGTAAAAGTTTGATAGTGCTTTGTGGGTGAAAAAGTGTTATTAAGGTTAGACCTTCTGGGAAATTTGAGTTTTTGGTTATCTTAGACTCCCACGAAAAGGATTCGCGATAAAAAGTTGTAGAAGTATTTTTCTAAAATCAAAACGTTTTGGTGTGCGTTCAGATCCGAATCTGGATAGTTGACAAGTTTGATTTTCTTATGGGTATTAGTGTGTGTTATTAGACCATGGCCTTCTGGGATTAGCTTGTATGCTTATGAGAGACCATGGTAAATTTTTGGTGTGAGTTTTTAAGCTTAAATGGTTATTATTTTATGTGGGTGAATGTACCCCAAAATTCTGCATTTTCTGGAATTATAAGTAGAAGGGATTTAGTGAGCATTAATGGTTGTTGGTGTTTAGTATGGAGTCTAGGAGATCCATGGTGGGTCATATGAACCTTAGACATCCATCATATGAGTATTGCATGGGTTATAGCTTTTAGGTTGGCCATGTGTAACGTGAATTTATTTGTGTTATTTAGATTTGTGATTGTGATTTGTTGGAAGCTATAGAGTTAAGGTGAGTTCATAGTCCCATTTTTACTTTGTTTTTATACTTGGGATGGGAATGATGCTTGTCTTAAATGTTTTAAGTTACTGTGATTGTGTGTGGTCAAAAAGCTTGGGCTTATAATGTTATCGTATTTATGCTATATGTGATGGTTATTATGATGTGATGGTTATATGTTGTGATTATCGTGGTTTATCGGGAATTATCAGGCATGCATATCAAAGACTCAATTGGGATGATGTTTATCCTGTTACTCGCGCATGCGACCTAATTGACGTCTATATTGGATCGGGGGACACGTTCCGTCCCAACTTTTGTGTGATGTGGTACTTGGATCGGTGGGCACGTTCCGCCCGATGATTGCCTTTTTGTGTGATGGTTGGTTTGAGAATACATGTAGCTTGTATGATAACTATAATTATTTGTCCAGCTATGTTTTATAATCACAGTGAATCGGTTGCCTATTGTGTGTGAGTCTTAAACCTATGAATCTCACCAACATTATGTTGACGTTTTAAGCATCATTTTCAGGTGAGTTTTCTAAGAATAAGATAGAAGGATGCGATTAGACGAGACCTTAGTTGCATTGGAAGTGGTTTATCATCTTTGCTTGGACTTATGTATTGATTTGGATTTTGTTTTGGTTATTTTATTTTGGGGTATTATTACAACACTTAGTGTTTGTGCTTTGCTCTATTTTTGTGCATGTAGTTGTTCTCTATATAGACATCAGGTGTTGTGATGATATCCATGAAGTTACACCCTCGCGTTTCTGCCTTGGCGAGGTGTGACAGATTGGTATCAGAGCCTTGGTTATAGAGAAGTAGGTAGTTGAACCTAGACTATAACCTATGAGTCCTTCATGTAGTTGCTTTTAGGGCTTATGTATAAGTATGGTAATTTATATGATTATTTTCTCTAAGTTTATGATTTATTTTATGTCGATTTTTGGACGTCTATTCTATCCCCTATATGTAGTATTGTATATGCCGATTTCTAGTATGTCATCTTCCGCGCGTAAGAAGTTTTGTTGGGCTATCGTTTTGCTACTAGTTGCAAGAGGAGTGGTAGGATGAAGCGGATTAACCGCAGAGTCCGAGTTCTCGCTAGCGTGTATCCATGTTCGGGCAAGGAGAGGATGTTTATGGAAAACATTGATGGAGAAGAAGTGAAGAGGTTTATAACCACGGTGACCTCAGGAGATGGAGCCGTTACCGAGTACCTTGGGAAGTGTTCTCACTTCTCATATCATGGAAAGATGGTTCAGTCTAAACCTCGTGATTTGTATGCACATGTGGATCGTGCGGAATTGGAAGAAAGGAATAGAGATGATTTTGGTACATTGTTGATTTCCTCAATGTGTAGGAAACATGAATGAGTGGTTGAGAAAAGATGAAGGGGAGTTAGGATGGAATGATGTAGATTCGAATCTGGAGTCCACAACGAGTAGTAAGTTTAACCGATCTGAGTGGGGAGGCAAGTGCGAGAGTAGAGCCTGAGCCTTTGTGCGACGTCTTTTGTTTTGTGTTATGTTTTGGAATTCTTATATCGTCTTTTGCCGTCTGGAGCCATGTTGGAGCGCGATTACTCTTGGATATTTGATCGACCTTATCCAAGTGATTTTGATTATAGGGTTTAAGTGATTATTGGAATTGTTCCTTGTGAGATGATTGTTTGCATGAAGTGTTGTCATAGGAGGGAGTACACTTGTGAAAGGGGGCATAGATAATTATGGTGGCCAACATAATTATACATGCGTCACAACACAAGTGGACTTGCAAGTATGATGGCATGGATTGTGATGTGTGTTAGGTTCTATGTGGTATACGTGCGTTATCATTGAGATGTGTGGTTTTGGAAGTAAGTATGCGTGTGGAATAGGCTTATAACTATGGTCGCGAACATAATTATAAGGGTATCACACACGTAGACTTGTGACCATTATTGCATTGATTGATGTTTGTTGTTATATGTTGTGGTAGATGGTATGTGATATCATGTTGATGATGGTTGTATGGTTAGAGAAGTATTCTCTTAACCGTTTAGGCAACCGTTATATGTTGGGGTGGGTAGGTGGCAAGATTCCATTCTACCTATCATATGTTGATACCCCAAATATCTGTTGGGATGAATACTATGATATTAAGTTGGTTCGTTTGTTGGACGCTCTGTTGAGATATCTAGTTCTAAGTCTAGTGCCTCCTGTTCATACTATGTTGGTATGAATTTCTCATCCTTCTTATTCGGTGTCGTGATTGATAGTAGTCATTCAGATTTGTTTTCATTGGGAAATGGTACGTTTCTTTGGTTATTCCGTTCATTCATTCCTTGGATGAATGTTATATTATTCTTCAAGTATTGTTGCTTTGTGACGAGTTGGTGTGGATATTTAATCCCTCATTTACACACCAATTGAATTTTGTGACATGTTTTGCGACTTGGTAGTATTGATGTTTTTCTATGAGTTTGGTTTGATCGTTGTACGAATGAGTCTTTACGCTCTCACTAGTACAAAAACTGGCATTGGCTACACCCAATAAGTGTGACGATACACATATAGTCACACATGATTTTTCGAGTGTGTGTGACTAAAGGTCGCGTGACCATAGGGTACCTATGGTCACATGTTCGAGTTCTTTTTAGTCTCGATTACAAAACAGTAACCAACACCTAAATATGTGTGACTTATTTGGTACAAATTTTGTTGGATTAAGCATTATTAGTGACCATAAACACTCTATAGTCACACAAAACATTTTATTTTTATATACTTAGTCACATACATTTAAGCATAAAGTGGCAAAAAGTGTGAATATGTGTAACCATATGGTGTTTAAAGTGAAGAAATGTGTGATTTGTGTGACTATTGCTCATCCAATGGCCACATGAATTGTATGTTTGTGTGGCCTTTTGTAACATCTAGTCACACAAAGCATGTTACATTTTGGTATTTAGTCACATACAATTAGGCATAAAGTGGCAAAAAGTGTGAATAAGTGTGACCATATGGTGTTTAAAGTGAAGAAATGTGTGTTTTGTGTGACTATTGATCATCCGATGGCCACATGAATTGTATGTTTGTGTGGCCTTTTGTAACATTTAGTCACATAAAGCATGTTACTTTTGGGTATTTAGTTACATACAATTAAGTATAAAGTGGCCATAAGTGTGAATATGTGTGACCATACGATGTTTAAAGTGAAGAAATGTGTGTTTTGTGTGACTATTGATCATCCAATGGCCACATGAATTTTATGTTTGTGTGGCCTTTTGTAACATTTAGTCACACAAAGCATGTTACTTTAGGGTATTTAGTCACATACAATTAAGCATAAAGTGGCCAAAAGTGTGAATATGTGTGACCATATGGTGTTTAAAGTGAAGAAATGTGTGTTTTGTGTGACTATTGATCATCCAATGGCCACATGAATTGTATGTTTGTGTGGCCTTTTGTAACATTTAGTCACACAAAGCATGTTACTTTTGGGTATTTAGTCACATACAATTAAGCATAAAGTGGCCAAAAGTGTGAATATGTGTGACCATATGGTGTTTAAAGTGAAGAAATGTGTGTTTTGTGTGACTATTGATCATCCAATGGCCACATGAATTGTATGTTTGTGTGGCCTTTTGTAACATTTAGTCACACAAAGCATGTTACTTTTGGGTATTTAGTCACATACAATTAAGCATAAAGTGGCCAAAAGTGTGAATATGTGTGACCATATGGTGTTTAAAGTGAAGAAATGTGTGTTTTGTGTGACTATTGATCATCCAATGGCCACATGAATTGTATGTTTGTGTGGCCTTTTGTAACATTTAGTCACACAAAGCATGTTACTTTTGGGTATTTAGTCACATACAATTAAGCATAAAGTGGCCAAAAGTGTGAATATGTGTGACCATATGGTGTTTAAAGTGAAGAAATGTGTGTTTTGTGTGACTATTGATCATCCAATGGCCACATGAATTGTATGTTTGTGTGGCCTTTTGTAACATTTAGTCACACAAAGCATGTTACTTTTGGGTATTTAGTCACATACAATTAAGCATAAAGTGGCCAAAAGTGTGAATATGTGTGACCATATGGTGTTTAAAGTGAAGAAATGTGTGTTTTGTGTGACTATTGATCATCCAATGGCCACATGAATTGTATGTTTGTGTGGCCTTTTGTAACATTTAGTCACACAAAGCATGTTTCTTTTGGGTATTTAGTCACATACAATTAGGCATAAAGTGGCCAAAAGTGTTGATATGTGTGACCATATGGTGTTTAAAGTGAAGAAATGTGTGTTTTGTGTGACTATTGTTCATCCAATGGTCACATGAATATTTTGTTTGTGTAGCCTATTGTAATATTTAGTCACACAAAGCATGTTTCTTTTGGGTATTTAGTCACATAGAATTGGGCATAAAGTGGCCAAAGTATTGATATGTGTGACCATACGGTGTTTAAAGTGAAGAAATGTGTGTTTGGTGTGACTATTGTTCATCCAATGGTCACATGAACATTTTATTTGTGTAGCCTATTGTAATTTTTAGTCACACAACGAATTATGCAAATAGTGACCAAAAGTGCTAATAATTGTGACTATATGCATCTTTTAGTCACATATAAGAAATGAATATATATAAAAACAAATTCAAATATATATATTAAAACGAATTCAAATACAATAATATTGGAATGTATATAAAATTGTAATGTCGTACATCATAAAATTCTCAATAATTTAACGACTTCTGAATCTTGATCTTCTTAGCTTCCTTTGATATGGCATCACTGGAGATGTAGTTTTTGCGCTTCGTTGTTAATTTAGGTGCAGTTTTGTTCTCGCCAATCATTTGTATGGTACTTGGTGGTGTACTTGCCTGTAGGAAGCAAAAGCCGGGTGTATCAAACACTGAAATTAATATGAAGAATTATATATATAGGTATTTTGATAAAACACATGCATGTATGTACCTTTTCATCGAAAACCACTTGATCCTTTGGCCATGCATAAAAACCACCAACTGCATCCTTAACTGTTTTGAAACCGTTACTTCCTACATCCGGGATGCAAGCTGCATCCACTAAAGATGTTTGAATAGACACCTTGTAGCAATCCTTTGGGAGTGGTTTGTTATGAAGCATTTGCTTTCCATCACTCTTGTACACAGTACCCAAAGCTATAATAGATGATCTCTTTAAGTGCCACAGTTTGCACTTAATTTCCTAAAAAAATGATTTATTGCATGTATATATGTGTCAGAAATAAATTAACTAAACAAAAGAATATATGAACATGTTTAAATACATACTTGTGGTAGTGCTAGTAATGTAGACTCATGTTCTTGTGATTGGGAATCTTGACGTGAAGAATCCTTTCGTCTTTGTCTAGTCGTTTTCTTAGATGCGACAAATTAAATAGTTTCCTATATATATAAAACACAGTAAATAAGACATGTATTTAGAATTCAAAAATCACAGGGGATGTTTTTTTTACTTACACTTAATGGCATTTACTTTTCCAAAGTTGCAAGTCCATTAGACTTCTGAATGCTCGCAACTTTCTCACATACAGCAATAGGTGTTCCGGCATCCTCATCAGTACTGGTATTTATATGATTAATGTTCACCGGAGACACCTGCAATATAAATTGTTTACGAAGTTGTAATCTATTATTTGGTAATATAATTTCACATTTAATCATTACCAAAAAAAAACAACATACAAAATGTCTTACTTCTGTTGGTGTCAATTGAGTTGGCGTTGACTGCAACTGCCCCTTTTGTGCAGCCAATTGATTCATCAAATCCTGGATTACCGCATCTTTTTCTTGACGTTTCCGTCTCTCATTTTCAAGTTCACTTTGAAGTGACACCACTCGTTCATCAGATGCTTGTCTTATTCGAGGCAGATCAAAATACCTCTTGTAGGTTACTCCACCTCCCACGCCTCTCGCATATCCTCCCTTTTCCTTACCTAATACAACTGTCATGGCATCAGTGCCATGATCAACCTTCAAGGTTCCTTGTTTGATCTTGTCCTCCATTTCTTTCTGCACACAGAATACGGGAAATAGGTTATTATATGTTGATCCCACTTTCAACAATGAACATAATACAAACATTGCAGTAAAACTTACTATTTTTTCTCCCACAGTCCTAATCTCATCATCGTGATATTCTCCATCTTTCTTCTCCCTTCCTTTCAACCACAGCGTACCGCGCGGTGGTTCTTCATCTGGTTCAATTTCTTTTCTCTCGATCTTATAACCATCAAATACATACACATGTAAGATAAACCAATATAAACGATACTATGATGCTATTAAATGCAAATGTGCAAATGTTTAATGTTACCATTTTATCTATCACATGGGCGTATCCACCTCGTCCCATTGTATGCTGATAAACACACTTGGAACGCGCCACTTTAGCTGCAGCTGATTTCACCTTGTAACACAAAATCATAAGGCGTTATATGTATTAATGTTGACATTATAGACCTAATATATATGTGAAAGATAGTGAAACTTGAATAAAAATGACTAATTAACACCTTGTATTCCACGGTATCCGTGTACTTTACAAAATTGACCCAATCTTCGGCTTTTATAATTGCACTGTACTTCGCCGGTACTTCATTTAGTTTTGAAAGTGTATTTTGGTTTGGCAATATGTAGTTTTGTGCCAATTTCCTTCTGAAATTCCTTAGAAGTTGACCAAGACGATTCATTATCAGCTTTTTTACTGTCAAGTCCACAGCAAAATATCGCTGCAAAGAGTAAGACAATGTTGTAAATTAGTTGCAATAATTTAAATGCAGAGATAAACTTATTAACACCTTGTACCTACGACATGCAACCCACTACTATCACACACACGACATACACTCAAACAAGAACAAACATATCGACATAACAGACACTCACATAAACACAACTTGTATACTAAATAAGTATCGATCCTTCTTTTATTCCCTAGTTTATCCAGGTTCTTATTCGTATTCTAGATACCACATACACGTTCAAATGACCAGATTCACAACCGTATACCACAACATATATTCAAATGCTTCCAACACAGAAATAATGCTATATTAATGGGTTGCAAAAAAGTATATGTGTACCGTTATTTCGTCCCACATTTTATCTCTTGCTTCTGAATCAACTTTCTTCCACGATAGAATCCTGACACCTATATGCTCACGAACCAAGTCACCCAAAAAACTCGAAAACAATGCTCTGTTTTTTCCTGTTAACCTATTCAGAGCATCAAAGGTTACACTGAGCTTTATTCCATCGGGTTTTCCATATTCCCGGCGAAACTTAGCTAACCTAGTTATCCCCCTCTTAACAATATTCGTATTTGAATCGTTGTTTTCATCATCCTCACCATCTATAGAATAAACCTCTGATTCATATCCTAAAGCTTTATCATTTAAATGATCATTTTCATGATCATTTTCATGATCAATTTCATGATCAGAATGAAACATTTCATCCGGATTATTATCTAGAGTTTCCATGATTCGTCAGAAGTAATGTGTAAAAGAGAATTAGTAAACTTAGTTGGTGAATAATGGTGTAAAAATTAAAGGTTTTGATGTTTTGGTCGAACCCTAATTTTATGGAGTGAAAATAGGCCTCATGATGGGGCAGTTTTTCAAATAAGGAAACCATAATTTCCTAAGTTTTTTTAAATTTTTGGGTGAAATTTTGGCTCCATAATTGAGAATTAAAATTTTTGGCTCCAAAGTTATAATTAAGAGTTTAAAATTTTCATTTTGGCTGCAATTTTAATATTTAAACCTAAATACCTGGAGACACCCATATTACGTCAAACCCGCTGTCCCAAACACACTGCAGACACACTAAAATCACCACATGTCGCATACAAATGAACAAACAAAAGCAAAAAATTGACTTAAAGCAACTAATTAACAAACTATAACTCATAAGCAGTCCCAGATTAACAATTAAGCACAAAAAAAAAAGCAAATCCAACCAAGGACTGCTGATACAACAACCAGCCAAACACCCCCTTAAAAGGGCCGTTGTGATTTTAAAACTAAATAATGGTTATACAAGCTGAGATTTTGAAATTTAAATGTTCTAGTAACTATATTAAGCACTGAAAAGTATATTTTAACTAAAAATAAGCACTAACAATAAACTTGTTCGGGAACCATACCTGCAAACAACATCATACCCTGTGATAGTCTCAAGCGGTTTCTACCGTTTTATATGTTCAAAATGGAACCCTATACCTGCAAGCACATATGAGAAAACCATAAGAACAAGTAATTATCAACTCAACGTAGGTGTTCGGGATCGATTACAAAAACATAAGAACAAGTAATTACCTGCAAGCACATAATACTCTAAAAGCTTTTTCAGCAAAAAGGTGTATATTCAATGTGTGAGTCTTTTGCCTCGGCTTTTTCAGCCATGGTTAACTATCGGATGTTCTTTTTTCTTCAAGAATCATACAACACTAGACTTATGTTTAAATCAGGGCTACAAATTAGCCGATTAACATTTAAGCTTGACTCTAAGACTCAAGTAGCTTGAATTACCCAATAAATATCGCTTTGTTTGCAGCCCTAGTTACATGTATATTAGCACTTAAAAGTTACACAGGAATCGAAATGCTCAAACAAAATCCAGTTGCATTCTTATATTTTCAACCTTGACTCGTTATTCGTTTCAAGGACGTTTTCATACTCAACCTCAAACACCAAAATCACTAAAGCTTGCCTCAAACGAGCTCGCATCGAGTTTGAGCTCGTATAGCTTGAATACTAACTATTGCTAACATATTCAAACACCACAACAAATTCCAAATTGCAAAACAACATCTACAATAAACTGAAAAAACTATCAAACGCATTTCTTTTTAATATAATTTTCCATTAATATTGATAATAATTCCATACATGAAACCATTTTAATTGTTCATAGACACAAACCATGGAAATTAAACAAAATACATAAAACATAAAATACAAAAGAAACTTCACATCCCATGGAGACAACCCTTCAACCAGTCATGGATTCAATCTGTTCTTCCTTGGTCTTGACTTCCTCCTCAGCATCAGCAATGAGATCATTCAGGCTTTGCATCTTAGCTCTGACATTCTCCCTGTCATGCCTAAGATCATGCAGAGTGTCAAAGAGGTCTTCCCCCTCTCCAAGACCTTCCAACTCAGCGATTAAAGCATTAAACTGCCCAATCTCATTCTTCAATGTGGTGACCTCTTCACGCATCCTGTTTATAAAGCCACGGAGACTAGAGATTTGCTGACCCTTGAAGAAACTCATGTAACCATCAACAGAGGTCTCCCCGCTAAACTCAACAAGGTCATCAATCACACGCCTAGCAACTTGGTTTGGTCGCGATGGTGCTGCCATTGATAATGAATTTGGTAAAATAAGGATTGATTTAAATGATTTTAATAATTGATGAAGAAGAGTGGATAGTGATTTGGGAAGTAGGGTTTATATAGGGGATTTTTGTGGTGGAGATTAGTGGTGTGGTGAATACGCGTTAGAAAAACCATCATGAGGAATTGACGATTAAGTTGCAGCGGCGGTTTCTTTTAGAAAAACAAGGAGAGGGTGTACTTGGGAAGATGAGAACTCATAAATCGTGTGTATGACTAAGTCATAATGTTTAAAAAAGTCAAACTAAGTCCTTATTTTAAACTATGACTATAAATTAGGGTTGTTGATCGGTTCCGATCTCGGTTTTGTTTGTTTAGTTCGGTTTTTTCAAATCGTCTATATTTTTATTCGGGTCATTAAACACAAAAACGTTTAAAAACATACTAAATAAATGAAAACGGATAAAATTGACCAAACCAGACGAAAACGGAGAAAATGAACAGAAGTGGACGAGAACGTGTAAGAAAGTAAGATAAAGTATGAAACGGAGGAAAACGTCTAAAATATATGAAAACAGCTATAAACGGACAAAAACAGACAAAAAAGTGTTGAAACGGACTCAAACATGAAATAACGGGCGAGAACGTGTAAACAAGGAAAAACACATGAAAAAGGACAAAATCCTATGAGAACAGGAAAAACGTGTATAAATGGACTAAATCATGAAATAACGGGCGAAAATATGTAAACACTGAAGAGAACATGTAATCCAGAAGAAAACGTATAAAAACTTACTAAAAAGGACAAAGACGTAAGAAAACGGATGAAAACATATCAAAACATATGATAAAGGACAAAACCCTATGAGAACGGGAAAAACGTGTATAAACGGACTAAATCATGAAATAACGGGCGAAAACGTGTAAACACTGACGAAAACATGTAAACCCAAAAGAAAACGTATAAAAACTAACTAAAAAGGACAAAGACGTATGAAAACGGATGAAAACACACAAGGGTCAGGTTACCGTGCCCAACTTATCTTTACACCTACAAAGCCGGTGCAACCCATGCATGACCGGTGATAATGGCTAATTCACATGGTGGGTCATGGATATTGGGTTATAGCTGGTCACATACATTAATAGTATATATCACTCACATGGTGGGTAATGGATATTAGGTTATAACTGGGTTACCGTGCCCAACTTATCTATACACCTACCAATTGTCATGTTATGACATGATTCAATCAATAGTATACATAATATTATATTATGAAAAACCCGACCAAATTGTCAATTAGCTCTCTCCCCGATAATGAAAATACCAGTTTGGTCAAAGAAAGTCAAGACACAATATTTTCCAGAAATATGAGATATTACCGGGTCGTTTTAACTAAATAAGATGAACATAAATGTACGTACATCGGACGTACACAAACATAAATGAACGGACACGACTTTTGTTCATGTTCGTTCACTTAATAAATAAACGAACATAAAAGAAGTTACCAAACGGTTCATGAAATGTTCACTGAACGTTCATTTTGTTTACAGCCCTACTTACAGGATTCTAAAAGGCCGGGAAATAGTAATTTGAAATTTAAAGCCTAATTTATGTTTCTTAAGTCATAGATGGCTAAAAATAATTTTAGAAAAAAGAATTTTATTTTTTTGACTTTTATTTTATTTGTTATGAATTAAAAACAAATTTAAAGTAATTAAATTGTTGACATAAATAATGCATAAAAACGTTATTTATATTTTTCGATATCTCTACGTTTTGACGATCACAAAATGTAAAATCATTAAACGTAAGATTACTACGTAAACAAGTATTAAGCTAGTTTATATCATTTTATCCAACTTAATCACTTAAGGTATGAATAAACTAGTGCTTAATACATCTCATGATCAAAGGGGTATTTAATTAATTATTACAAAGTTTATTTAATAATATAAACATATTATATATTTTTGAAAAACACTTTTGGTAATAAAAGAAAATGTTTAAATCATACTAAATATATGAATTCAAATTTTTAACCAAAATCAGTTAGTTTTTCACCAAATAAACTTTCCCCACTAAAAAAACAAAGTTTCTGACCGTTACAGCTGGGCGGCCCCTTAATTTTAAGGTGGCCGGCCACGAATTAAGGGGACCGGCCACGCTCCCCTGTCAGAAACTGTCTAAATTCTCTCCTATAAATACCACCTCAAACCTGGTATTTTACACCTCTTGCACGAAAATTTTCAGATCTAAATCTCACTAAACATCTTCTAAAAATCCTTCTGAATCATTTGATTATTAACCTTGTTTCTAGTGCTTCAATCCCTCCCTCCATTCATCCTCTCATCCAAAGTGCAATGGAAGAAATACTCTTCAAACCTCAAGTTTAACTAGTATTGTACATTGTGTGCTAACCATCGTGTATGCATTTGTGAAGTAGTGTTGGTGTTATGTAAGTAGCGATTCAGGAGCAAGCTACGTTGTGATATAGAAGTTGGGGTAATGAAGAGAGATTGAGTAGTGAAGTGATAGTTGATGTGCTAGTAGCTAGAAGAGTTGAGGTGTGTAGTGAAGAAAGTAGTGATAAGTGTGTGGTGTGTTGTGAGATGGTTCTAGCTAGAATTAGGACCCGACATGTTAGCTTGTGTCGTAAATTCGGTAAGCAAAATCGTGTGAAGGTTTTCTCCGCCATAAGGGAGCTTTTTGACATACGTGAAAGAAAACTCCGGAGTTAGGTACTCGGGGAGTGAGTAGGAGCGAAGAGGAGATTCGTAGCCGAACCCACCTATAAACCTTTTCTCACGGTGCATTGCTTCCACCTCTATCTTTTTA
>LBNU01029270.1:0-12941 GCA_014162995.1 Artemisia annua
CCGCGTCAACCAAAAGGCCGTCAGATCTGGAACCACAATTTATGACCACGTCAATCAAGCCGCAGGAAAAACCTAATCGCCGAGCTGACGACAGTCACCTTTTGGGCTTGACGCCGTCAGGCCCGCAGTTTTCTATATACTATAGAACGTTTTTTATTTATTTAGACGAAATTTTGAGAGAAATTTTGGAGTGGAGAACTTTTTAGGTTAAACCCGTAAGTACGTGTTATTACAAGACCTTAGAGGGTATCCTAACCCCTCTAACTTGGCATTGTTTAATCAAGATAAGTCTTTATTCATCAATATGTCTATGTGTTGCTGTGAATATATGCTTGTGCTTGTCTTTTCTTTTCACATGCTAGGCTAATTTACTTTGTGTTTGCATTAAGATCTAAATGAAAACCTTAACTATATGAATTATCATGTGATGTGTGATGTTGTGATTGTGTTTGGTGATGTTTTCATTACGTTAGACTAGAAAACTGGCTAACCTCCTGATACGGTAACAAGCATTGAACGTCTTTTAGGAAAACGTGAATCGTATGTGCGGTTATCGATTTTTAAAAAAAATAGGTAGTAATTTTCATTGCATTAGTTGCTATCGGTGGAGCTCATTGATAGGATGCTTGACGTATCGTTCATTTAGTCATAGAGTGAGGTAGGAACTTATAGAGTTAGGGAATTGAACGCACTCCCTACGACTTGTTAGGAATACACCCGTCATCCATGCAAACTCAACATACTAATTACATGGTAAAAGATAGTTAGGGAGTAATGAAATCTAAGTAAACACTACTCTCCACCACTGATTTTCTCCAAAACCAAAAATACAAAAAATATAAGTAGATTAAAAGTAGATAACTTGGGTTATTTGACTAGCAACTAATTCCGCCCTCTCCTCCAAAACCAGAGATTTTACTGCTTTCATAAAACAAAAAAATACAAAAAGAATCTTCCTCCACCCTTAGACCTAGATTAGAGTAGCCTTTAGCCTAACGAACACTATTCCCTGCGAGAGAACGATCAATCCCCCGGTACTTGCCACTACACTATACTACATCGGTCAGGTACACTGCCTGGTGGGGATTGCAAGCTTCTCGAGATCCCTCGAGAGGTAAAACGTAGTGCGTGTTGCAATCCACGCGCATCACCAATCAATTTAGAAACTAGAAAACGCGATTCAAAAATGTCACAATTTTTCCGTAGCAACCAACCGAATCGGTTGCCCACCAACCGAATCGGTTGGTCCTTTGGTCAACATCCGGCCGATCGGTTTGTGCCCGCAACCGATTCGGCTGGTCGTTCTGTGAACTTTTCCTACTTCAAATTCAATCCGAACGTTTTCCATTCAATCCAATCTTTCTTCTAACCTGTAATTGACCATCTTAGGGTGCTTCTAACTTCCCAACACTTCTAACAACCATTCATAACACATCAATGCATCAAACTAATGATTCTATGAACTCAAGAACATCATCAACTTAATTCTTTCAAATAAGTGTTCTTAATTAACAATGTACCATCCTACATCACTAATTAACAAGCATATANCTTAATAATCCGAAATTGTTCTGAGTAGTCATGTTTATTTAGTATAAATATGGTTAAGTATACGTATTAAATATCATCTATGTTTTTTGTAATGTGGAAAATGCTAAAAAACTAAAAAGTTTTCATCATAATTAATAAGACTAACAAATGACTTCTATAAAATACGAAACTTAGTAATCGTAACGACCTCTCAAGATTGTATGTAAAGAAGCAAAAGCGTAACGAAAATATTTCAATGTCTCGTTTTTAACCAAGGCTCTTCTGGTCTCGTTGGTAATTATCAATTTGTTTTTGAATATCGTTAATCCTCTCTTGATAGTCTGATATTTGTTTCGTTCGTTGATCAATCGCTTCTTTACATTCAAAAATTGTTTGTTTGTCGCGTACGTTTTCTGCGTCCTTTAATTTTATTAGCCTCCTCAACTGATCAATTTGTCTTATTGGTAGGAAATATTTCTTCCCCTGTTGTTTCTTTTTGAAGTTGATGAAGACTCTTTTGGTGGGGATAAACTTCTCGGGCATTCAATTGGCAATTTTGTTGATGAAACAAACCCATAATCCAATGAATGAGGAGAAGCATCTTTTGATTGTGTGAATCCATTATATTTAGAATCTTCATATGGAAAACCGTGTTGTTCTTCTATACGAATATCAAAAGTATCTTCAGGTTTGCATTCTTTCGCTTTTGCATAATCCATTCCCAATGTCAATTGTTCGCAAACATAATCTTCGGAAGAGACTGGCAATTCGACATAATATTTATCTTCCTAATATTACAATGAATTATAAGTACTCCACATTTTGATATGTATATCAAGTTTTATAATAATCATTTTTCGCTTTTATATAATACAATATAAAATGTAATTAGAATTTTAAAGAATACCTCATTATCAGTGTCATGTAAATCAACATCATCATCAGATATGATGTATACATACTGATCATTGTCATTTTGCTTCTTCGAAATAGAAGTATTTCGATAACCATTCAAACCAGCAGCATAAATCTGTATATATAATGTTTATAATTAATCTTGTAAACATAATCAAAAAAATGAAAGTAATAATAAAGACATTTAAGTTATAATACCTTGTCCGCATCATCACATTCAATTTCAGGACAATCAAGGTTGCACATCTTTTTGCACGTTTTAGACATTGCTTTTGATAATACCCGGCTATTATGTGTCAAACAAATAACCTAAATAATTCATTTAAAAATTTAATTAAAATCCATTATTTATTATAATACAATATAACACGTAATTATTATTTTAAATAAGGAAAACACATAAAAAATTAAATAATAATAAACACATATCAAACGTTATAATACAATATAATGCCTTATTATAATTTTAAATAATACCTCATTATCAGTATCATGTAAATCAACATCATCGTCAGATATGTTATATACATATTGTTTGTTTTCTTTGCCTGCATCATAATTCTGTACTTGTTATGCTAATAATTAATTTTGTAAATCAAAACGATTAAATAAATGTAAATAATTATAAGCATAGTTATTTTGTAATACCTTGTCACCTGATATATCATTGACGGTGTTATGTTCTTCCACCACTAAATATTTTTGTAGAAATAAATAATGATATTAAAAAAAACAATAATGATTATTCTGTATTATACTAAAATCAGAGTGTCTAATAAATCAAATATTCTTAAAAATACCTTGCATACTATTTCTAATAGCGGACATACTACTTCCATTGTTTTTTTTTTTGGATCTGAATTCCTTCCTACAAATACATAAACATACTATGACGTTGTAATTTATACAGTTTAATTTAATCATAATAAACTTCATCATGTTATTATAAAATTTAATTAAATAAGAAAAAACTTGCATATAAAGACAATATAGTGTTTTTAAAAGCCAATAGTTATTCAACATAATACCTTTAGGATGGGTAACAACATTAGAAGTAGGTTTTCCAGATTTTATACCAGGATTATCAATTTCAATTATAGAGCTTTCCATTACACCAGATGTAAACTCATGTATTAAACGTCTCTTCACATTTTTTTTGCTTGGTGTATCACTAAAAGTGGTGGATTTATTGATATACACAGACATAGCGTTTGAGCTTTCAACTGTCACAAAATCATAAACGTTAATGGCTATATTAGTAACTTCAATGGACAATGTGTGTAAACCTAATTAAGAAAAAATACATTGAAAAGGAGTTTTAGAGTTTATCGGCTGCATGCCATTATATTTGTGTGGTTCATCAACTGTAATCACATGCAAAACAAATATGCAATAAAACATGAGTTCAAAATTACAAAAACATCAATAACAATATAACAATTTAATGAATAAAGTATTTGCTAAAATCGTACCTTCTAAAAGTGTATGAGTGTTTTTCTTTTCAGATGATCTTCCAAGTCTTGCAGAGTGTCTTTGAGACTGCATAATGTGATTTTTGCTCGTGAATATTTTCTGATAATTGATGTGAGAATGAAAGGTAAATCATGATGTATATATAGTGTCAAATTAGGTTAACTTGCGAGGATCTCCCAAGAAACAATTATTGTTAACTTGGTGATAAAGATGTATACAAAATATATTCTAAACTTATCATCTAAACTATATATATCTCTTGTATTTAGCAACACGATTATTATTTAGAAGAGAGATTATGATTCCAATAATTATGGAAACGATAATCTTAATAAAAAAAACTTACATTTGCAATTAATAGTATATTAGTTTAAAGAAAACCGTATTTATTTCCAAAAATTATATAACACGGATCAATTTCTTATTTATATTTTCAGAAGTATAAACTTTAATATAATATTTTCTAAAAACATACGAATTTTAAATTCTTCTGGTTGCCTTATTTGGTTGCGACAGCAGCTGTTGCGATAGCAGCTGTTTTTTAGTATTAGAAGAGTTGCGATGGCAATATTTGCGAGATTCATGTTACCAAAAACTTAATAGGAATTTCCATAAACCTAATAACTTGGAAATTGTAAATAAATTGTTCGAATATATCTTTTAAAATAAAAAACATCCTTAATTATGTTAGTGCTTCACAAGTTCATTATTATAAAAACAACCTTTACAATGAATGATTAAAGTTTTTTTCTCAATGGATTTATGTTTATCATGTCATTTAAAATTTAAATCTGATTTGCTATATTTATTTTTATTATCATTGGCATCTGTTTTATGTTTGTTTTTCATTATAAGCCTAAAGTTATCATCAAATTATGAATTTTGTTTTTTTAAATGAAAAAAAAATGATATTATTGGATAACTAAATTGTTTGATTCTTGACTTCTGATGATGCTTGTGTTCCACTGGTTTCTTCATGTACCTAAATTAATTGCACATACTCATTAACACACATCAATAGTGAAATATAAAAATGGTTTGGAAAACTCATACAAAATACCTTTTTTTCGTAACCTGTTTCTTCTACTTTGTTGATCGCCATTTTAAATAATGGTATAATTAAGTCCATTATTTTTAACTTCAGAACGGCACGCCTTTCAATTATTTCATCTAAATTATAGTATATTTAATTGAATTTCAAACAATTAGTATAATTCATCTACAATAAATAATGTAATATTTTGGTAAATGCATATAAAACTCTGTTGATATAAATAATGCATAAAAACGTTATTTATATTTTTCGATATCTCTATGTTTTGACGATCACAAAATGTAAAAACATTAAACGTAAGATTACTACGTAAACAAGTATTAAGTTAGTTTATATCATTTTATCCAACTAAATCACTTAAGCTATGAATAAACAAGTGCTTAATACATTTCATGATCAAAGGGATATTTATTTAATTATTACAAAGTTTATAGAATTAAATAAACCTATTATATATTTTTGAAAAACACTTTTGGTAATAAAGGAAAATGTTTAAATCATACTAAATATATGAATTCAAATTTTTAACCAAAAATCAGTTAATTTTTCACCAAATAAACTTTCCCCAGAAAAGACAAAGAATTCTGGCCGTTACAGTAGGGCGGCCTCCTTAATTATAAGGGGCGGCCACCATTTAAGGGGGCTGGCACGCTCCTTTTGTCAGAATTCTTTGCCTATAAATACAGGTTCAATCCTGCATTTTTTCCTTACCTTTTGCACGAATATTTTCAGTTCCAATCCTCTCCAAACATCTTTCTAAACCCTTTGATCATAAGATTATTAATCTTTATTTCAAGTGATTCAATCCCTCCTCATCCTTCCTCATCCAAAGTGCAAGAGAAGAATACTCCTTCAACATCGAGTTTAAGAAGTATTGTAGATTTGTATTGTATATTGTGTAAATTATTTGTGAAGTTGTGTTGTGTTTGTAATAAGTAGATCTAGGTGAAGTAGAAGTTGTGTAGAGAAGAAGAAGTAGTGAAGTAGTGAAGTGGTGTGAAGTAGTGAAGAAGTTGTGGTGTGTACAAGGTGTGTAGAAGTCGTGCTAAGTTGTGTAGTGGTGTGAGATTGGTTCTAGCTACAATTAGAACGCGACATTTAGCTTAGTGTCGTTAATTGGTGTAAGCAAAAGTTGTGTAAGGTTTTCTCCGCCATAAGGGAGCTTGTTGACATAGTGAAGAAAACTCTCGAGTTTGGTGCTCGGGGAGTGGAGTAGAACGAAGAGGAGATTCGTAGCCGAACCACTATAAATCCTTTGTCTCGCGGTGCTATCTTTCTAACTATATCTCTTTACTTACTTACTTACATATTTGTCATTATATTCTTTAGTAGACTAAGGTGTCGTTTGTTTTTTCAGAGCTTTTACCTCTTCATCTGCAAACCATGTCTGCAGAAGAAGAGGTGCACATAAGCTCTTCATCTACAAGAAGAAGACCGTTTGTTTTTGTGCTATTGAAGTACTTCTTTGTTTCTTTCTTTTTTTTTCACTAGTATTTTTTTGCCATTGAAGTACTATTTTTTTTCCTTTCCTTTTTCTTTTTCACCAACACACAAACTCAACTTCACAACTTTTGAAAACAGATTTAAATCAAAACTTATGCAATTTCTACAACAGATTTGAGAATCAAATGGNTCCGTTTTTTATGTTTTTGTATGTTTTTATGTTTTTTACATTTTCGACCGTTATTTTACGTTTTTTTCTGTTTTTTTACGACTTTGTCTGTTTTTTAACGTTTTCGTCTGTTTTTTAACGTTTTCTTCCGTTTTTTTACGTTTTCGTCTGTTTTTTTACGTTTTCGGCGTACGTTATCATCTGTTTTTTTTCGTTTTCGAATGTTTTTTACGTTTTCGTCCATTTTTAACGTCTTTATACATTTTTTTACGTTTTCAACCATTTTTTTATGCTTGTCTTTTTTAAGTTTTTGCATATTTTTTTTACATTTTCATCTGGTTTTTACGTTTTCAACCGCTTTTTTACGTTTTCGTCATTTTAATACGTTTTCGTCTGTTTTTTTACGTATTCATCTAATTTTTTTTTACGTTTTCGACCTTTTTTACGTTTATGTCAGTTTTTTTAGGTTTTCATCTGCATTTTTACGTTTTTGTCTGTTTTTTTACGTTTTTGTCCGTTTTCATATGATTTTGTAAGTTTTGTATATTTTTTACAAAAATGTAAGAAAAAGGACAAAAACGTAAAAAAACAGACGAAAACGTAAAAAACAGACGAAAACGTAAAAAACAGACGACAACGTAAAAAAAAGACTAAAGCGTAAAAAAAAGACGAAAACGTAAAAAAATGGACCAAAACGTAAAAGAAGGGCGAAAACGAAAAAAGGGGCGAAAACGTAAAAAACGGGCGAAAACATAAAAAACCGGGCGAAAATGTAAAAAAAAAAAAGGTGAAAACGTAAAAAAAGGGGCAAAATGTAAAAAAAAAATGGGCGAAAACGGGCGAAAACGGACGAAAACGTAAAAAAACGTGAGAAAACGTAAAAAACGGACGAAAACGTTTAAAAACGGGCGAAAACGTAAAAAACGGATGAAAACGTAAATTTACGGTCGAAAACGTAAAAAAGGTCGAAAACATAAAAAAACAGACGAAAACGTAAAAAAATGACGAAAACGTAAAAAAACAGACGAAAACGTATAAAAACGGATATTGAGAAAGAGATGTAAGGTTTGTGAAAGAAGAGGCAAGAAGTGAAAGAAGAGGTAAGAAGTGAAAGATAATGTCTGAAATTTAGAAGAGGAAAGAAGTGAAAAGAAGCACTTATGTCTGCAAAAAAACAAACAAAAACCTCTGCCCTCCTGCAGACAAAAGAAGTGAAAAGAGGGAAAAAGTGCTTATTGTGAAAAAACAAACGACACCTAAATTGTTTATAATCGTGTAAGCAAGTCGAGTTCACATAAAATTAGAATCGAAGTTTTTCATAACCAAATTTTTGTAAATTAAAAAGACGTAAAACTATTCAACCCCCCCCCCCTTTCTAGTTTTCCACAATTGGTATCAAGAGCCACGTCAAACAAGATTTTTAAAATATGTTGTATTATAAAACTTAAAATCGATCTATGGAAATGGAAAAATATTTAGAAGGGAAAATTGTTTTCAAACCACCATTTCTTGAAAATGAGAATTTTCTTGAATGGAAAAATCGATTCGAAAGTTATGTGAAATCAATAGACTATGATCTTGGGCATGCCATTTCAATTGGTGATATTCAATCAATAAATACTATTTTTGAAAAATAAAATAACTTGGCAAAATTCATTATATACAAAGCTCTACCAAGTGTTGAGTATGAAAGAATATTTTTTTGTCAAACGGCAAACGACATGTGGAAAAGTCTTTCAAAATATCACCAAGAAGAATGTCAAGCCAAAGAAAAACTTGCACATGAGTTAGTAGCAAAAGAAAGTATAGTAGATAAATATTTAGTTGAAGTAAGTACAAGTGCTACTAGTTCAAATGTTTCATGTGAAGGTAATGATGCCGAAAACAACATGAGCCATGACAAGAGTGAACAAGAAGATTATGTAGAGATGACAACAAAGAAGGAACCAAGTGACAATGACGATGACGATTCTAGTTCCGAAAGTGAAGACGAAGAATATGCAAAGGTTGTCAAAGAATTCAAAAGACTCATTAAAAAGCGACAAAGAGCACAAGACAAAAGGAAAACAACACGAAGGAAAAGATTTGATGATGAAGACAAAAAGACTAAACAAGAATGTTTCGTCGCTCAAGCATCAAATGAAATATGCCTAGGAATTAATTTGGAGCCCGATGAATGGGTAAAGGATAGCGGGTGCTCAAGACACATGACGGGGAATCGCAAGTTATTCTCTACATACAAAGCATACAATGGAGGTAATGTTATTTTTGGTAGTGATCGTCGTGGAAAAATCATAGGCAAAGGTACGATTTCTCAAGACTCCCTAACTATTGAAAATGTTGAACATGTAGATAACTTAACATATAACTTGCTTAGTATAGGTCAAATATGTGACAATAAGTGTAGGGTTACCTTTACCGATAAGAATAGTGTAATTATTAAGGATGATAAAGTCATAGGTAGAGGAATTAGGAAAGGTGGCGTATATGTTATGAAACTAGGAGATAAATTGGAAGATAGGATATGCCTAGCAACCTTAGACGAAAACTCCACCTTGTGGCATAGGAGATTAGGTCATGCAAACATGCAACAAATACAATCTTTGGTGTCTAAGGAACTAGTTAGAAACTTGCCTAGTCTAAAATATAATCAACACTTTTGCGATGCTTGTAAAATAGGAAAACAAGCACATGCTAGTCATAAAGCTAAGAATATAGTATCCACTACTAGATGCCTAGAACTACTTCACATGGACCTCTTCGGTCCATCCGCGGTGCGGAGCTACGGTGGCAACCGCTACACCTTAGTTATAGTAGATGACTATTCACGATACACGTGGACTAGGTTCCTAAGCGATAAAACCGAAGCCTTTGAAAAATTTGAGACATTTAGTAAAATGATACAAAATAAACTAGGATGCCCTATAGTCTCAATTAGGACGGATCATGGTAGGGAATTTGATAACGAAGTACAATTCGGAAAATATTGTGATTTGAATGGAATATCTCACAACTTTTCCGCTCCACGTACTCCTCAATCAAATGGGGTAGTAGAAAGGAAAAATAGGTCTTTACAAGAAATGAGTAGAACCATGTTAAATGAGCAATCTATCCCACAAAAATTTTGGTGTCATGCCGTAGATACTTCAACATATATACTTAATAGGGTGTCTATTAGAAGAATTCTAGGAAAAACTCCTTATGAGTTATTAAGAGGTAGAAAACCAAATATAGGCTACTTTAGGGTATTCGGAAGTAAATGCTTTATTCTTAATACAAAGGATTATCTCACTAAGTTCGACCCTAAGTCATATGAAGGAATTTTTCTAGGATATTCGCAAAATAGTAAAGCATACATAGTCCTAAATAAACATACCATGAAAGTAGAAGAATCTCTAAATGTAACTTTTGATGAAACTCCTCCACCACCTAAGACATTACCCTTAGAAGATGATGATGTTATAGAGGAAGAAGCTATTGAGGTTAGTAAAACAAAACCCTTAGGCAATGATATTGAAGTAGAAACTTTAGAAGAAAACGAGGTTGTAAATATTAAGGAATCTAAGTCACACCCATTAGACAACATCATAGGCCACCTAAATCAAAGAACACTTAGATCACAAGCGCAAGACAAAAATAACTTCTTTTGTTTTGTGTCAACAATAGAGCCTAAGAATATAAATGAAGCCTTAAAGGATGAAAGTTGGATTATGGCTATGCAAGAAGAATTAAATCAATTCAAAACAAATGATGTTTGGGAACTAGTTCCAAATCCTAGGAATGTGACCATAATAGGAACTAAGTGGGTATTTAGGAATAAATTAGATGAGAATGGAATAGTAACTAGGAACAAAGCTAGGTTAGTCGCCCAAGGTTATAATCAACAAGAAGGAATTGATTATGACGAAACCTATGCCCCCGTAGCTAGATTAGAATCCATTAGAATCCTCTTAGCTTATGCCTGCCCCCTAGATTTTAGGTTATACCAAATGGATGTGAAGAGTGCATTCCTTAACGGTTTTATCAATGAGGAGGTATACGTGGCACAACCTCCAGGATTCATTGACTTCGCAAAACCTGATTATGTTTACAAACTAAAGAAAGCTTTATATGGTCTTAAACAAGCTCCAAAGGCTTGGTATGATAGACTAAAAGCATTCTTAGTTAAACATAATTACACCATGGGAATGGTAGACAACACTCTCTTCACTAAAAGAAGTGACCCAAATATTATCATTGTTCAAATATATGTCGATGACATTATATTTGGCTCAACTTGTCAAGAAATGTGTGATGAATTTGCCAAAATCATGCATGATGAGTTTGAGATGAGTATGATGGGAGAACTAAACTTCTTCTTAGGATTACAAATAAAACAATTAGAAGATGGAATATTTTTTAATCAATCTAAGTACATTAAGGAAATGCTTAAGAAATATGAACTAGAAGACTCTAAGCCACTTAAGACACCCATGTCCACGGAAATTAAACTCACAAGAGATGAAGAAGGTGAGTCCGTAGATAACACTAAGTATAGAGGAATGATAGGTAGTTTACTATACTTAACGGCAAGTAGACCCGATATCATGTTTAGTGTTTGCCTTTGTGCTCGCTTTCAAGAGGATCCCAAAACCTCTCACCTAGAAGCGGTTAACCGTATCTTCCGATACATTAAAGGCACTATACACTTAGGATTATGGTATCCTAAGGGATCCGGCATAGAAACCATTGTCTATGCGGATTCGGATCATGCGGGAGACTACGTAGATAGAAAGAGCACTAGCGGTATTTGCACGTTTATGGGATGTTGTTTAACGTCTTGGTTTTCAAAGAAGCAAACCGCTCTTGCTATTTCTACCACCGAAGCCGAATACGTAAGCGCCGGAAAGGAATGTCAACAAGCACTATGGATGAAACAAGTTCTCATAGACTATGGCATTAGGTTAGAAAATATCCCTATTATGTGCGATAACAAAGGAGCCATAGATTTAAGTAAGAATCCCGTTCAACACTCTAGGACTAAACATATAGAAATACGTCATCACTTCCTTAGGGATAATGTACAAAAAGGAAACATTAAAATAGAAAAGGTAGCTTCGGAAGATAACATTGCCGACATATTTACTAAGCCCCTTAAGCGTGAATCATTTAACCACTTGCGTTTAGGATTAGGAATGATGGAACAAATTGATTGAACTTTCTTAAATTTTCAAAATATCAAGTTCCTGAAAAAAAAATTCTGTCAGATGGGCGGACCCCTTAATTTTATAAGGGCGGCCCCCTTAAATATAAGGGGACCGGCCTTACTTTAAGGGGGCCGGCCATCTGAGCATCTGAAACTTCTTTTCTTTCTTTCTTCTCAAATCTGAGTCTATTATTCTATTTTGCACAAAATCAGGAATTGAGATACTTTGTTTGCATAATTATACTTTCAAGGAAAACCTCAATTCATTTCAAAATCATTCTCACGATTAGGAAAACTCATTGTTGAATAATGGTAAAAACGTTTTTCTAAAATCATGCATAATAGTCTCACTCTCGTTATCTATAAGTATATAATCCAATATATACTTATATATGACATTTAGAAGTGAGCAAAGTTAATTCAAGGAGACTAAAGATTGTTTCTTAGGATTATTTGTTTTTCATAGGAGTCGAAGCAATCTTTACTCCACATTTGTTTCATATAGGCACACACTAGAACAAAATCAAGCACTTCATTGTCACATTTGTTCCATCACTAGTTTTCCACTAATAGGTGCCTTCACTTAAGTTAGTTGCTTTAGGTGATATTAATTGCTTAATTGTTTATTGGCTTAATATGCTTGCTTAATTTTGTTTATATGTTTATTTGCTAGCATGTATGATTTTCATGTAAATTCCACTATGAAAATACTTGCCTAGTTGTCTAAAGAGTTGGTCTTGCCCAAAACCAAACCTCAAAACAAACTTCTTTCTGGAAAAACTTTACCAAAAACCTGTTTCTGGCAACCTGAGTCCTCAGGTCTGGGCGGCCCCCTTAAAATTAAGGGGACCGGCCAACAATTAAGGGGGCCGGCCATCTATAGGTTGAGGTTTGTTGTTTGCTATCTGCTTTTTAGCCCATTTCACCCTATTTTGATTCCTCATTTCCCTGAATTGACAAACACATTTTGTCCATCAAATACAACACATATTATCCTTCCATAAACACATAATCATCACACTATAAATACCCCTCATCACCACAAATCATCACTCACTCCATCATGACTTCTCCCAACAAACCAAAGTCAAAAGCCTCAAGGCTAGCAAGGATGACCGAAAAATCCACTTGGAAGAGAAAAACAAGCCCTCAAAACAATGCCATCACATCCA
>LBNU01029275.1:36732-79106 GCA_014162995.1 Artemisia annua
TTCTAAATACAAATGTATTTATTTTAAGTGCTTAATATTTAATTATATTATAAATGATAAAAGATATTTATAATATAATATTTCCTCGCAAACATGATTTTTATAAAGATTTCTCGAGTATATTTAATTAATTATAAACTAAATTAATTAAATACTTAACTACTACCATTGTTATATATATATATATATATATATATATATATATATATATATATATATATATATATATTACAACGCATTAAGACGATGAATAAGATATACGGATGTTCCGTTATACATCTTCACACCATTCACTATCGCCACGAGCCATCACCAAGAGCCTTTCTAATAAATTACTTTTGAAACGTATGTACCACACAACAAGCAAGAAATACACGAGCACATGGTAACACATAACATAAAAACCTTTTCAAAAGAGTCAAACACTTACAACACGAACGTTGTACTAAGACTTACCATACTTACCTAGGTCGTGTGTCGGAGCGGTTGTATCTTGTTGTTTGTTGACTAGCAGATTTCTATTATTGAGGTGAGTTCATGACCCGCTATTTTTACTCGTTTTATAACTGTTTTGGGGGAGAATACATGCTCGTTTTTAACTAAACTC
Source organism: Artemisia annua (assembly GCA_014162995.1). Taxonomy (NCBI): domain Eukaryota; kingdom Viridiplantae; phylum Streptophyta; class Magnoliopsida; order Asterales; family Asteraceae; genus Artemisia; species Artemisia annua. Next base: position 37,340 of record LBNU01029275.1, read on the forward strand.
AATGCTTGTTTACTTGGATACGCTAATTGTTTACGTAAACTTTGTTGTTTGACTGAATACTTGATTTGGTTATTTGAATGCATTCTGTGTTTATCTGTTACACACGTGGTTGCTTTACATACGGACACAAGTACTTTAAACGACTATACTTGCATAACCAAATGAACCGGCTAAGCCAAATGAAATGGCCAACCTGGCAAATGAACTGGCCAACTTGCTATGTACATACGTGACTGAATGTAATGGTCAGCTCATATGTGATTGTGACCGAATGTAACGGTCAAGCAAACATTTAACCTTGTGGTCCACATTACTGCATTTACTTGAAAGTGAACCCCATTTTATGACATTGTACGCGACACAATGGTCACCAAACTTTTATCGAACTCACGTTTCTTTTATACTGAATTGCTATTTATACGAACCTATGAACTCACCAACCTCGTGTTGACACTTTAGCATGTATTTTCAGGTTTAAGGCAATAGCCTACTTGTGGAGGCTTTTGGCAGGGCATGGCATGGTCATAGATGACTCTGATATATTTGGGACCGTTGTAACTTCGTGTTGTGATACAGTTTAAGTGCACCCTAACATGTATGCTTCCGCTAAACCAGATTTTGGGGTGGTTTACAATACGCCTTTGGCGGCAATCATAATCATAGGAAGGTAGTCATAACAAATCAGGGACGGTGGGGGGGACATCTCTCAGCCCCACTAAGAAGTACATAAATTGGTGCATCAATGCTATGGTTGTGGCTACTCCACAACAAGTAATACTTGGGTAAATACTGAAAGGTCATGTAGTCAAGGTTCAATATCAAAGTGTAGGTGCCAAGTCAAAATCAAAGGTTCAATGTCAAAGATTCAATATCAAGGTTCGGCATCAAAGGTTCAATATCAAAGATTCAGTATTACAATATCAAAGGTCAATGTCAAAGGATCAATCAAAGATATAATATCAATGGGTCAAAATGGAGAGGTCAAAGCCAAAGTTCCCAATCCACAAGGTTCACTATTCCAAGTTCCAAAGTCCCATAGTTCATAAATCAAAGGGTCATAATGAGAGTTAAAACAAAAGTTCAATTTAGCAGGTTTCCATCACTTGTTTAAAAAGGTTCATAGTACAATCCCATTTAAAAGGTTTATAACAAGGTTCATTTAGAAAAGAGCTTCCAAAAGATGACATTTTAAAGGTTTTCATAAGATATTCTTCAAAAATGGTCTTTATGAATTTATAAAATCCCATAGATAAGTGGTCTTAAATCATATTAAAAGTGCCGTTATAAAATAGTTTCTCCTTTAAATGTTTCCATGTCATAATTAAGAAAAGAAATTTCACCTCCCGTTATATTATCCCAAAGAATATCCAAGGTCTCACAAAGGTTCAAAGATTAAGGTCACAAAAGGTTATCGAACGGATCATAAGAGTTCAAACGAATAACAATAGGATCGCAAATACCGGTGGAACACATCAATCATAGAGCCAAGTACGAAAGATCATAATCAAGATCAAACGGAATCATAATACGATAACAAATCAAAGACAAAGTCAAGAGAGAGGATGTGTGCACTCTTACTGAAAGAGTACGGAATATATGTACCTTTGCCGAGTCAAAACAAACCGAGATCAAACGAAAGGAGAACGGTCATCCCCGCTTCACCAATCCTAGAAGTATAATGGATACGAATCAAGAGGAGTTCAAATAATGTAAATTACCTCTTTTAGTTATCTTTCCATTTTTAGTAACTTTTCTTTTATAGCAGCTTTCCAAGAATAATAACTTTTCAAAAATAGGAAGTTTCCTCTTTAAGTAGTTTAACCATTTAAGATCACAACTAACAATTAAATAGGTTCAAATGCTTAACATGATTGTTATTATAGATTATGATTTAATTATGACAACTTATAATAGTTTAGGGTTTAAAATGTCAATATCAAAAAGTCTAGGGTCCAAAAAGTAAATTATCAAAATTAAATATTAAAAAGTCGAACATAATTATTTTAAAGTTTATTAAATAAATTTATATTAAGATAATAATTTTAGACCCCATTGTTATAATTTTATATAATTTACTAACGTACCCACGATATTAATATTTATGCCGCGACGACCCAAGGTTTTACTTAATCATGTAAGACTCTTTTATAACCCGACATCGTTTTAAAATATTCAATCTCGATACCACAACAAACCCGAAATCCCTTTGTTACCCTTTTTGGCGAGCAAAACAAACAAGAAAAAAAAATGACTTAACTTACCTGTTTTATGGACTCTTTATATTAGTCATACAATCACTCTTTTTAATCTTTATTTACCCCACCTAAATCATGCACATTCATGTTCCAATATCATACACAAATGCATGAACTCACATCTCACATAGAACACACATGCACGCACGTGGAAAAACAAACCCAACCATTAAATATAGTGACTCCTATTATCCATTTCAAAACCAAAACAATTCGTGTCACTCCTTGTGACCCAAAACAATCCGCACCACCTTTTATTCTTTCTGTTATTTGTGGTTCAAAATCAAACCAAAGCATGCATGCATTCTCTTCTTTGTTAGCTCGAATAGATTTAAATTCAGAACAGGTTGATGTCATGTTTTTAGATACATCAAAGTTTACAAGATATACTAGTTGAACAAGTATCTATATCGAATAGTTTAGGACTCACTGATCGTTATTTTATGCGACGAATGTTATGGTTTCATGGGATTAGTTTTTTTTTTATTATATCATGTGAGTTTAATTCGTATACTTACATGCACAAAACATTAGCCGATTCATAGAGTTTATTAGCGACCATGTTGTACGAGTGTAAGAGATCAAATGAAAGAAACAAGGCAAGGTCGAAACCTTACCCTTGATGAGTCGAATGACATAGAGCAAGGAGTAAGACCGGGGCCACACCGAATCAAAGCAATTCAACACCCTTCGATTCTGATCAAAACACCACGATTCAGCAACCCTCGAACCAGAAACAAAGCCTACGATTACAACCCTTTGTCGAATAGAAATTCAGCATGATTCCATGCTACCTTCGAGTGACACACGTACCACGCCTAAGCTCCAAATGAACCCACGATCAAACCCTTCTTCAAACTTCATGTCGTGCCATGCTTATCAAAGAACAAGGATCAGTTTGTGTGTTTACTGTTTCTAGGTAACCAAATGGAAGAAAAATAGTATGTGTAAATCGTTTATTATGAAATGAGATAGGGGAGATTTCAATCTTAGGCAAATCGTGGGTTGACTGGAATAACAGGGAGGTGATTTTGGGCTGAAAATAAGGGTGATGATTGAGGAAAATTAGGCCGAATATAATGGGAATTAGAGAGAGTGATTTATCCGAATTTAAGGAGTGACTAATTGATGATTATCACAATTTAGAGTTTCCATAATCAAATTTAGTATGTGACACAATATAAAACGAAAATTGGTCCAAGTAATCTTCCAAGCGTGTGATATACCTCTTTTGATTAACTATGTTATAATGTTTTTATGTTTATATAGTTTAGGTTTAATTATTAATATAATACAAATGTAAAACCTATAGTTTTATTTATCTTAAGTTTGTAGGTTCCAAGTTTCATTTAACGTTTAAGTATTGTCATATAAATACTTAGGTCAAAATAAGAATGTAATGACTTAAACTATATGGCGTCTTTTCAAAAGTTTAAAATTAGAGGGCATTTTGGGTATTTTAGATGTTCAAAATATATGGGTTTTACAACTACCTCCCGCTCAAAAGAATTTTCATCCTCGAAAATGCAAAAGGTAAGGTGGCGAAACAACACGAAGGTACACCAGAGTACGAACGGAAAAAGGAGTAGTTTAACTCGCACAAATTCAGACTTTAGGAGATTTTCAACAAACAGAATGATCTTGCTTTCCAAGACTTGATCTTAACGATTCAAAGGTGGCTTCGGTTTCCCCAGAGAAGGCACATCACACAGAATCCAAATCAAAAGAATCACATACCGAACGTAACAGATGACAATCGTACCCTCTTAAAAGATACTCAAAGGATGATGTAGGATTAGGTGGGTATTCCATCCGCGGACGAAGAATTGAACTAATCAGATGAGAATGCATCGAATGATAGCATCGTGAGGGTGACATATAAGTTAACTCTTCGGATTTTCAATTGGTTTCGTCTTCAAAACAACCTTCCCAAAGGTATTTCGTAAACCAACAGATCCTGATTCTCAGAATCCAAAACTTCATAACTTAACTCATAACAGGTCATCATGAAACGAATTCATCGAATGTGATAAGTGTATACATAGCAAGGCATAGGTGTAGCTCTTCATAGTAACAAATCAAACCCATATAGGCAGAAGATAAGTTGCTCGATAACATCAACTGGCAGGAAGCTCTACAACGAAACTTAGGATTTATCAAGACATAGAAGTCAAACAATTGCGTGACGCGTAACCAAACATACCAAAACGTACGGTGATAAGGTAGATCAAATGTACCGATCAAAAGAATCCTAAAGTCTCACTATTCGCAGATCGTCGCAAACGAAAACAGAAACCTAGGTCTCCACTAAGGCACTTCTCGAGACATCCTATGAACACAAAAAGTGCATGTTATATGATGTAAGTATTATCACGTTGGTCATGCGTCATAATGCTAGCATCATATAAATATGCCCTCATGATGATCATACTTTATCTCAAGCAGTGAAACAAATCTACGAATCCACCTAACAGTCCAACTAACTCCTGGGTTAGTCCTATTCAAAGATCAATAACAAGATGATGTCGACAAAACAAACGAAGCTCGAAAAGACGTAACAAAATCAAACAATCATCATCAGAAAGCAACATGTCGCTAAGGCATCAATTCCTCCATCACAAGGTTCGTTTCAAGAATTTGTCTCTTAAGAATCTTCTTATGCCTGAGTAGTCAGTCTTCATCCATCTTCCAATCTGGGAGTGAGACGAAATCATTAACTTGAGTTTGGTTCCTCAAGCCTTCTGCAGTTTCTTCTTACAATGTGACTGAGTAATGTGAATCTCTGGTACGATCTTCAATCTCCTCCTCATCCAGTCTACTTCCACTCTCAATTCATCTTAGTATAACCAAGATGAATAGGGAAGTGAGACTGTATGTTCTTCATCAGCTCTAGGTTCGTCGTCTTGACCAGGTTCCTGCGTTCTGCTCGTCCACTCTTCCGCCTTGCGAGGAAAGTCACAAATTCTTCAGGGTATTCACCGTGGTTTATCATATTCAGGTTCTATCAAACTCCATCCTTCGATGGGAAACTTGGTGGTTGACTGGGCCCAAACAGTCAACTATTATCAACCAAGGAATTGGTCAACAAAAGTCAAACTATCAAGGGCACAATGCAATTATACCAAAGGAGTATGGTGTTTCCCGGGTCGCTTAATCCCAACGAGGTGTGATATCCTGTAATACAACGGATCTGTGATCTGGTGATATTGAATGGAAAAGGGGTTTTGAGAGTTTTATACTAAGGAAATGTAAGAAAATAGCTTTAAACAAGCTACATGAACAAGAACGTGAAATCAGAAAACCTAAAAACGTAAAAGAGTTTAAAAACGTACGTTTAGTTTAAAATAAACGTAAACGTATCAAAATAAAAAGTGAATTATGATCAATACAAATCCCACGGATGTGAAATTTATATTTTTGAGATCCTAATAATAAAAGAAAATTATTTGAAAATTAAAATTGACAATACCTTAAATTACAAATAAATATGAAATTAACCTAGATAAATGAAATTATGACTTAGAAAAATCTAAAATATTATAAAACTAATTTTAAAACTGAAAATATATTTATTACACTTTTTATCTAATTATTATTAATTAATTACTATTTAATAATTATTTAAACTATTTTTTGATTTTTTATAAATACTAAATAATCAAAGATAAATATGAAAATTTTCTATAAATATTACTTAATGACAGAAACCTAGGAAAAATGCTTAAGAAAAAAAAACTCAGAAATAAGCTAATAAGCTAAAGCTTCTTAAATAGAAGCTATCATTTTAATTATAAATGATGTTTTTGGTGTTTTTCTTTTTTAGAACTATTATAATACTGTAAATATCAAACTTTAATAAAGATGGAAAATTTAAAACCTAAAATAAGCAGTTTGTGTGCTTATTGTTTCCATAGATAAGCTTTTGGCCTTGTTTTGGAATTTTAAGCTTGAATAAGCTTGGAATAAGCTTCACAATAAGAACCAAAGTAAAAATAAGATTAGTATAAGTACAATGGACTGAAAAGATCAAAATGGTGCACTGGAATTCACCAATAAGCTTGATATAAGAAAATAAGCAAATTCAATTTGCACTGAGTAACCAAACACCCCTTGCAGTCAAATTGTAGGTCAAATTAAGCTTAGTAAATAAGCTTGAAAAGCCAATATAAGAACTGGAGAAGCAAGTTGGGCTGGTAAGGTTTCCAAAAAGCCAAAGCTTACCCTGTAGGGTCCACTGGAGAGCTTATGAGGAGCTTATGAAAAAGCTTTGAACACACTGAATTACTCAGTGTAGTATGAAATGGGACAAAGTAAAAGCTATAAGCAGGCTTATTTAATAAGCTGGAAAATGGAAAACAAGATTTAAAACCTTGATTGGCTTTTGATGGGCTTATAAAAATTGCTCACTTACACTGATTGCTCAGTGTAAGTAGTGGTTTTGTTAAACATGATAAGTACATATAAGCAGTACAATAAGCAAATAATGGAACAATAAGCACATACAAAGACAACTAGCCAAAAGGGCTTCACAAAGATCCAAAATACACAAGCTAACACTCACTAATAAAGCTTGTGCAAGCTTTTGAAAATGAGTCTCAAGTCTGTGCACAGGACACTTTTATAAAAGAGTGCTAAATAAGATCTAATAATAAGCAGTTTAACTAACTAGATAAAAATTAACAAAAATTTCCTAATAAAAATAAGCAGCTAAAGATTAATATCCTACAAGCTTAAGATCTAAAACCTAGTAACAAGATCACAAGAAAATTCACAAGTTTATTCAAAAACTTTTCAACTGAAAATTTGACTTTTATATGTAAACTACAAAGTTGACTAATTTGAAGTTTAATCTATCATAGATAACTTAAAATGACATAATAAACTGTTATGAAGCTAAATTAAGCTACTAGTACAACTTATGAACACAAAATGATGATCAAAGACTCTAAAATTCTAACAGTGAAACTGTGAGAATGAATTAGAGTGGATTTTGACTTTTTCCAAAAGACACTTGGTTTTTATGCTTGAAATGATATACTAAGGCTTATAGTAGCATGTACCAAGCAAGAAAAACAACTAAAACCACTTGGATAACAGATATTGCAGTTAATCCAAACACTCCCTTAGAAAACTGATTTTATGATTTTCATAGCAAATCACTGATTTATTCCATAAAACTGATTCATAAGGTTCTAATATGATCACATAGACTGATTTAAGCACAAAGATATCACTAACAACAACAATTACTCATAAATTAAAAAGATGCTACTTGACAGTTAAAATGATTTAAAGAGCAACCATGGATTATTCTAAACAAGCAAGTAATATAAAGACCATTTATCAACTATCATGCACAAAAGAAACCTAGAAACACATAAATAAGCCCCATTAGGCTATTGAACATTATTATGCAAAATTGAGAATAAGCTTACAAATGCATTCAGGCTGAAAAGTAATGAACCAGTGACCACAAACACACCTAATAGCTTCCAAAAGCTTTTAAACCAAAGGGCAATCCAGTATTTCCCTTGCTCCAGCTTTCTTGATCATTGCACACTGAATTTTTTTTTATTTATTTATTTTGATTTTTGAGTATTCTTACTAATTAACCATAAACCTGAATTTTAAAGTTTCTAATAGCTTACACAAGCTATCTGAGGAGCTTATGTGAGCTTATTTGTCCATAACAACAACTCTAAACATCATTCACTGAACATGAGATTTTTAACATAAATTTTGCATAAACTGAAAATGATGATTAACACTGTAATTGAAACTTGAAAAAGATTTATTACACACTGATATTACTAACAAAGGAACTTGAAAGCTTAAATTAACACTGGAAATTTAGAAACAACTAAGTCGACATACATAAACAAAAATTAGACTAGATATCTCTCCACATTGCTCCATTGCCTTCCTTTATAGATATTTTGGACTTCCAGGTGTCCTCTGAGACTTTCCCACCAACTCTTGACCCTTGGATCTCCGTAATTCATCTTAGCCATTTAAAGGCACTTTCGGCGCCAGAAGTCCTACAAGTGGCTAGGGGCAGCTTGAGAGCAATTAAAGAACTTTGGTGGGTTGTGGAGGTGGAGGAGACAACTTTAGATATTAGGGATGGAGCTGGGGGTGAGTTGGCAGCAAAAACAGGGGTGTGAGTGGAGATGGAGTGTTTGATGGTGGGGAAGCATTAAATGCTCAGTGGTATATGTTTGGGAGTGGTGAAGTGGAATGGATGAGATGGTGAGACAGGTGGAAGGGGTGAGGTGGTGGTGAAACCACCCTGGTTTTAGTTTGGAGGTGAGGGTGAGGGAGATGTACAGTGGAGGAGGTATAAGGGTGAATTTGACCGTGGGTTTGACCACGTTTAAATATATAACAGGGTTTATTTTGTTTTGGGCTGAGATGGCTATTGGGCCAGGAAACAAAAGGTGGGGTGTTGGGTTTATTTATTGGATTTGGTTTATGGGTTTAGGTTTTGGGTTTGTATAAATAAAATGGGATCCGTTTGGTTTATAAGGTTTATGAGCCCAAGGACCATTTATGTAATTTTCTGAAAATTGAAGGGCTGAAACTATAATTTCCCATAAGTTATCAAAAGGACTTAAATTGCCAATCATGAATAGTACAAGGGTTAAATATGATAAATTCCAATTTTTAAAACCTGAGGACTAATTTTGCCATTTTTGAAACTTGAGGGGTAAAAGTTGCCAATTTTAGAAAACTTTCATCCAGGGACTAAAAGTGAACAAGTTTGATTTCCCAAGGACTAATGTTGACTTTTCATTCATTTTAAACCTTCAGGGACTAGTTTTGCCAATTTGTGAAACTTTAGGGACTGAAAATGACAATTTTGTGAACTTTGCATGTTTTTCACTTATTTTCAATCCTTTTGTATCTGAATCACATAAAAACACATTTCAATGATATTTGTAGTATTCTGTGACATTTCAGAGTGTTTTTGGCTGTTTTAGCAGTCTAAATGTGAAAGAAATGATGAGTATTTAGACACTCATCAGTGGTTCAACAAGAATCATATCCGAAATTTCAGGGGGCCAAAAGTAATTCACACAATAATGTTCATTCCTCGGTGAACACAATAGGTGCAAGAGAATTTCATAACCACGAAAGTAACGTACGAGTCTCTAGAGAAAAATAATGATAGCGAAAGTTCAATGATAGGAAATCATGGTAGAGGATTTTTAAATAGTTCATAACATCAAAGGTGAGACATAGTAGAATGATCGTCAGCATCTCGAATGCTTAAGCAATCAAAACTCGTATCAGGATCAAATCAAAGTTGACTCTCCAAGGAAAGACAGGTCAACCTAGCAGACCTTTATCGTTCAAAGTGAAAAGAAATACTCTTATACTCGTGGTTAAACACCACCCGACTTCTCTGAGATGGAAGAGACAAGTAAAACAAAATCAAATAATGTCAGAATACTTACAGAGGATTTACCAAAAGCAAGATACGAACATAGAGTGCATCAAACACGTCATCGCCATATAGATTCTCAGAATGCTCAAAGAGATGTCAAAAGGATTAACAAATAGATCAGGGATCGAAGATAAAATCAAAATAGCGTTATGCATTACCATGCAATCTTAAATACCTTCAAACTTACTAGTGGTAAACTTAGGTGGTGCAAAATCTCTAACTCCAAAAGGATGATTCCAAAAGGCATAACTAAATGTAAGGCACGAATCAGAGTAATGCGGAAGCAAAGATACATAAGAAATCTCTTAAAGTCTACCCATTCCTTACGGGTCAAAACTTAAGTTCATATAGGGGATTCCTAAAGCAAGTTCTCAAAGCGGTTTCCTATGTTCCTACAATGGAAGCCTAATGGTCCAAAACTCACAGGTCAGAGCCTAAGCTCTACGGGTGTTGAATCCCCTGATCCAAACCTGGCTCTGATACCATAATTGTAACACCCCAACCCGAAAAGGCTAAAGTGTAACATTATGGAGTCAAATCAAAACACAAGTGATACGAAGATACATTCTAAAACAAACTTACAAAGGGTTACAAAAGATACAAAACAAAATACAAGATACAAAAAGGCAACGACATGCTAAGCCCAAAACAATAAGCTACTAAGCCCAAACCTAACTGCTTCTAAACATCTCTAAGTCCAACAAATATCTAACAAGGTGAAGTCTTCTAAGCCCAAAAGCAAGTAAACTCTCCATCCATAACTCAGCTTCCTACTAAACCTGCCGCAGGAAAAGAAATGCGGCTGAGCTTAAAAAGCTCAGTGAATAGATATAACAACAAAGTAATATGAAACAAAAACGAGAATCAGAATATATGTTGCATTAGGGAACTCGAAGGTATAATATAAGTATAAGGTAAACGTAACAGTAAAGGTAAAGGTTAAGGTTGTATTAATATTCTACCACGAGCCAAACAAATCAAAACAAATCACAGTCTCCATCATAGTAACCATGTATTCAAAGGGGAGACCTCAGAATACCAAATGTAGTAGGAGGGGAGTCCTCAAGTAACCAAATTGGGGTAGCTAGCTCCCAAATATTGTGAAAGGCATGTATTGCACACAGTACCAGACACAAAAACCAAATGTAGTAGTAAATCAAATCAAAGCAAATCTAGGATGCATCCATACGCCCCTACCCAAACCAATTGCAGATCAAACAAAGGAACGGTGTGGAACATCACTCGATCACACTGGAGTCATGACATTGGTGCATCAATGCCACGGTCATGTTACCTTCATGACTAGGAAAATGCTCGGGTATAATACTGAAGGGTCAAAGGCAAATCAAATAGCAAAGTCTAAGTCAAATCAAAGTATCATAATCCAAGGTGCATAGCAAAGGTTCAGGTCAAAGATTCAGGGTTCATAATCAGAGTTCAAATCAAAGGTTCATAGCAAAGGTTTATAGCAAAAGTTAAATTCAAATGGATCATATCAAAGATGTAATATCAATGGGTCAAAATGGACAGGTCAAAACCAAAGTTCCCAATCCACCAGGTTCACTACTCCAGTTCCAAAGTCCCATAGTTCATAAATCAAAGGGTCATAGTGAGAGTTTAAAACAAAAGTTCAATTTAGCAGGTTCCCATCACTTGTTTAAAAAGGTTCGTAGTACAATCCCATTCAAAAGGTTTATAACAAGGTTCATTTAGAAAAGATCTTCCAAAAGATGACATTTATAAAAGTGATCTTTAATAAAGGTTTTCATAAGATATTCTTCAAAAGTGGTCTTTATGAATTTATAAAATCCCATAGGTAAGTGGTCTTAAATCATATTAAAAGTGCCGTTATAAAATAGTTTCTCCTTTAAATGTTTCCATGTCAAAATTAAGAAAAGAAATTTCACCTCCCGTTATATTATCCCAAAGAATATCCAAGGTCTCACAAAGGTTCAAAGGTTAAGGTCACAAAAGGTTAACAATCAAGTTGTGTCCATATCATACCATGAGGGTTCAAACAAATACCAATAGAATCCCAATACCCCGAAGTACATCAACCTCAGTGACAAGGTTCAAAGGTTCACACGGATCAAAGGTTCAAATAACAATGGCAGATCAAATGTCAAAGGCTCACAATTTAAGGGAAGCATAGCAAGGTTCACAAATCAAGTTAAGATGAGAGAGAGTTCATGAGAAACCTGTGAAAAGGTCAGAATATCTGTACCTTATTCAAAGCAAACAAAACAGGAACATAAAGATCGGAAACAAACTCCTTCATTAGCGAATCTATACGAATTCAAGATCGTCTTATTATTAATAACTTATTTTAAATCGGATTTCTCATTTTTGTCAGCTTTCTACTTTTAGTAACTTTTCCGAATTAGTAAGTTCTCATATTTTATACTTTAGTTTTATATATGATAATTTCCAAAGATTAGGTTCAAAATATAAATTATCAAAAATTAAATATTAAAAAGACAAATAATATTATTTTAAATTTTATTTTATAAATTTATATTAAGGCAATAACTTTAGACCCGTCGTTACGATTTTATATAATTTATTAACGTACCCACGATATTTAATAGTTATGCCGCGATGACATATTCATACTTGAACTCAATAGGGGATCATGCATATGTCTTCTTCATAAAATAATGGCCAGCGATTATGGTAACTTTTTTTTATATATGTCTATACGAAACATGCTAATCATGTACAACTCTCTTTTAGTCTTTGACATCCATTTTATCAAAATTACGTATGCATGATTCAAATTTTAAATGATATCCAATAAGTAGCATGCTTATAGTAATATAACTAATTTTTAATCTGTATAGCCATTTTAACTCGTTCATGAATCTCGAAACAACTCGATTCGAACATATATGCATGCGTTACCAGCCAGGCATACAATCAAAGCAATTTTATTTAAACTCTTAATTCACTTGACCCACAATATATGTCCCAAAAACTCTTATATATGTAAAACCTGTTAAGTATGTGCGTGATAGGAGGTTTAAAGAATACCTCATGTTTTATGCATCAAAATGAATCACAATACGACCCATCTTTTAACCAACCTTCGACCAAACCATGCATGCATAACCCATATATATATTTCAAACCCAGACAGATTTCATAGACCCATTATTCATGTTAAAAGCATGCACGCCACTTTTATCATTTCAGGTGAATGTTTTCATTATTATATGTGAATCTTACTTGTGATTTCATGTATGTCTCAATGATTAAAAATCGGTTTTGAAAGATTCAAAACAGAAAATATAAGCGTTTCGTATATTCGCGATTTCATGTGGCGTTTTAAATATGTTACTCGATCACGGATTCATGTGGTTTCAAATCGTTATTTCCTGTTTACATAAATACGTCGATTCATTTAGATCTTTGGTGACATGTAATTTTATGTAATATAGATCAGAAAGAGGAGCAATCAAGGACCATGAGTAGGGTACCTTTGTGATCGACCAGGAATGAAAACAAGGAGCCATACGACCAACATAAATCGAAACTAAGCAACCTTCGAATCGTGATTTCCACAAAAGGACTCGGGTACTCGCCATGTCAGAACTGAACCAAGCAAATCCAAAACCCTCTTCGAACCAAGATGAAACCCACGACCCAATGCTACCTTCGAACCCCACACGTACAAAGACTAGCACCACCAAAAGGCCACGACCAAGAGTCTCCTTTATGATCGGATTGGTGTGGAGAAAAGCTTATGCCGCCACTTAAGTTTTTGGTTTTAGATCTTTTTGTTTTTCTAACTGTGTTCATATCTCGGTTATAAACAAACCGTGCGAGGAGATCCTCAAAAAGGGAAAATTGCTAATTTAGTGGGATATAGTAGAAGACCAAATCAACTTTTCAAATTATTCAAACGTATAAACTATTTGTGTCAAGTTTGTGTACAAAATTAGAAATGAATTCGGCCCATAGTAACTTTGATACGTGTGATGTATTTTGGCTAGGAAACATGTTGTTTTGAGTTTATTCATATCTTAGGTTATAAGATTATATATTATATAATTCTCAAGAATTAAGGTTCAAATACTTGGGTTATAATCAGGATGCAATTTCTTAAATATTTAAACGTATTTTATAAATCTGAGATCAAAGGGTATTTTAGGTATTTTACGTATTCTGAAATTTTGGGTTTTACACCGAGTCACCTAATCGAGAGTTTTCTTCACTATGTCAACAAGCTCCCTTATGGCGGAGAAAACCTTACACAACTTTCGCTTACACCAATTTAACGACACAAAGCTAAATGTCAAGTTCTAATCCTAGCTAGAACTAATCTCACACCACTTATCACTACACTACTTCTTCACAACTTCTTCACTACACTACCTCTTCACAACTTAGCTATAGACCTTCACAACTTTACTTCTTCTTCACAACACTACTACTTCTTCAAAACACTACTACTTCTTCACAACTTCTCTTCACTACTAACACACCTAAATCTACTCTTTACAAATAATTTACACAACTACAAAACTATATTTACAAATCTACAATACTTCTTAACTAGATGTTGAGGGAGTATTCTTCTCTTGCACTTTGAATGATGAGGGATTGAATCACTTGAAACAAAGACTTATAATCTTATGATCAAAGGATTTAGAATGATGTTTAGAAAGGATTGGGACTGAAAATATTAGTACTAAAGGTGAGAAAAAATACCAGGAATGAACCAGTATTTATAGGCAAAAGTTTCTGACAACAGGAGCGTGCCGGCCCCCTTAATTGGTGGCTGGCCCCCTTAAAATTAAGGGGGCCACCCTCCTGTAACGGCCTGAAACTTTTGTCTTTTCTGGGGAAAGTTTATTTGGTGAAAAACTAACTGATTTTGGTTAAAAATTTGAATTCATATATTTGTTATGAATTAAACATTTTCCTTTATTACCAAAAATGTTTTTCAAAGATATAAAAGATGTTTATATAATTTTATAAACTTTGTAATGTTTAAATAAAAATCCCTTTGATCATAAAAATGTATTAGACATTTGTTTATTCATACCTTAAGTGATTTAGATGGATAAAATGATATTTGTAACTAAATACTTGTTTACGTAGTAATTTTACGTTTAATGTTTTTACATTTTGTGATCGTCAAAACATAGGGATATCGAAAAATATCAATAACGTTTTTACGCATTATTTATATCAACAAAAGACATAAAGTCAACGCGAAAGTCAATCCTGGGAATATGACATGGGGTGAGCATGAAAAACCTAACCAAATCCCCTAATTACCTGTTTACCCTTAACCTTAACCCAAATGATCACTTTACCCTTTTAACCCCAAAAACTTAAACGGAAAATCATTCTCAAAAACCTTCTTCAAATCAAAAACTATTTTTCAAAATAAATCACAAAACATTTTTTTGACAAAACTTTTCTTAGTATTTTACCTTAGTATATTATTATTATTATTATTATTATTATTATTATTATTATTATTNAAAACTAGGTCTCCGAGGGTTGCGCATTTATCAGGCCACTCACTTCTTTACAGAACTCTCATTTCAGATCATTTGGTTGTTCAAATCTGTAAATTCTACCCTCCTTCGTTGAGTCAATAGTGCATACAGGAACACTTATCATATTCACTAAGCTTTAATCCGCACTTACACAACCCCACCAATGACAACACTCTATTTCCATCACACGGATCACAATCCAACGGCCCTCCTTCACCCACACTCTTTTAATCCAACGATCACAACACCCCTTAAAAAAGCACAAACTCCCACCTACCACTATAAATGCACCCACCTGCACACCCAGTTCCACATGAACCAAAATAATAATAATAATAAAAAAATATAAATAAAACAACAAAATTTATTTATTTTATTTCAAAAACAGTTTTTGCAAATCACAAACTATTTATTTTTACTAATACTAAATCCTAATTAATAATTTTACTAATAATCCTAACCCATTTACCCACTTACACAACCCAACCCAACCCAACCCACTACTAACCAAAACATAACACCCTACACACCCCGTATTGCATCTTTAACTCACCACAGTCAACTCATCCTGCACCCTGCCAAACTTCTTTTCCCGCCACAGCAAAACCATAACCAGACAACCCATCACTATCCTTCCTAGTAATCATCCCCCAAACCAAAACAAATCATTCACATGCCATTGTCTTCCCCTCCTATCCATCTCATCAATCCACATTCCCCCTTTTTCATCCCACGGCCTAAAACTACCCTTTGGCCCCAAGTTGGAATCCTATGGCTGTGATTGCTCCAAGAAAGCACAAGCTTGATATTTGGATGGCTTTTGTCTCTCACAACAAAAACACACATCGTATGAAGACAAATAGAAGAAGACTTTTTATTTTCTCTCAGTGTATAAATAGTCTAATGTAGCCAGGGTATAAGGCATTAGGAGTAGGTATTAGGAGTAGGAAATTAGTATTAGGAGTAGTTAGTAGCTTTCGTTAGATTAATTTTAAGTTTTTTTTACAGCTTTCAATCGTTGTACTGTTTCATTTAAGCTTAATGAAAAATTCAAGTTTTACTTAAAAATCCTTTACATTTAGTTCCTATTAGCTTATTTCCAATGCTTTTTAATCATTCAAAACTGTTTTTTACACCTTCATTGAGTTGTTCAAACTTTTATTTATCCAAGTTGTAGCTTGCATTAGCCTTTCTCAGGTAAAAACTTAAAAACTGTTTTTAAGGGGGTGTTTGGGATAACAAAAATTTTTAGTAAAAAAACTGTTTTTAACCAATATTTGAAATTCAATCATCTTTATTTGAGTATTTTTAGTAGTTTTCAATCAAGTTTTTATGTTTTCAAAAAAGTTTTCAAGTATTTAAAGTTGTTTTCCAAGTGTTTTTCATTTTAACTGTTCTTGTGAATTTAATAGGGTGGAATCTTAGTTTTAGCTTGTTTATTGTTAACATTGTTTCAAATTAGGTCACAATACATTAGTCTCGTCATACAACATCTGGTAGCATAGGTTTCTTTGTCAAAATTTTCCAATTCAACCCATTTTGACCTATTTCAACCCGCTGTCACAGCCATTTTTTCTTTTATTTTTTATTTCTTCGTTCTAAGCCCGTTTTACCTAAAATTTGGCATGGTTAGTATTTGGTAGCTTGTAGACTTAATGCTATTTTTTGTTTATTTTTTAGAATTTTTTTAGTAGCTTTTTCAGGCCCAAAGTAGCCCCCCCCCCCAGGCCGTTTTTCTGCAGTCCTTAGTACACTTTAGATTATTTTGAGCTTTTTAGGTTTTATAAACTGCTTATATCTATTCCTTTAGCTTATTTTAGGACTCTCCCTAGATACCCTTAGCTTATCTTCCCCCTTAGTATAGAGCTTATGGTAGCTTTTAGCTAGCTTTGAGGATTTCTTTATATGCATTAGTTTAGCTTTAGTATAAACTGCTTATTGATCTCCCCTTTTCATTGCTTAGTTTTGAAATCCAAAAAAAAAGTTCCTTTGTTAAAGTTGCTTACATTTTAGATATCCAAATTTTTGTTTTCAAAATTTCCAAAAAAAAATGGTTTAAAAAAAAGGGGTGTCACCAGGTTCAAACCTGGGTCACCAGGTTACATAAACAGACCACAAACCAATCCCCTCTACCAGCTGCTCTAGTGTGTTTGTTTGTTAGGATTTACATAGATTAATATTTATAGTACTATTAGTTTATTTGCTTATTTATTATTTCAGCTTTTATCATTGCTTATTCTGTGCTTAATTTAACTGCTTATCCCAACTTTTTATTTTTCCTAACTTATTCATACTATAATAGACTTCCCATAAAAATTTCATAATTCTCCAAAAAGTTTTAGTCTTTTTTTTAAGCATTTATTTTATTATTTTAATTTTTTAATTCATAATAAAAAAATAAAAGTCAAAAAATATGTTTTTCTATTTTTTAAAAAAAATTCTTTTATCATTAGCTACGTAGGAAAATTAGTTTGATACCCGTAGACCCTTTAGATTAAAAATTTTACTTTTAAAGCCGTTACCGAGCCCGGTAACGGCCCATTTTCATTTTAACTTAATTTTTTGTTAAATCTAAGTTACGTTTAGCACTTTTTCAACTTTTTAAATTAGTTTTTTGTTTCTAAATTAAATTTAAAGTTTAAATTAGGTAGTTGTCCATTTAGGTTACGTTTTTAGTATTTACGCGTTACTTTTTAGATTCAGAGACGTTTTTATTTAATTGTGCTTTACATGCTTTCGATATTTGTTTATTTGAGTTATTTTGAGTATCTATTTGTTGCATTTAGTTTAGAAATCCAAAATCTCTATTCAAACCCCATTCAATTCACCCGATCACAAAACTGTTCTCGACTTCGCATTTCACACCTCGCTGGGACACGACCCGGGGATATCACATACTCCCGGTATACGTGGTTTGACCTCGTTAGCTACTTCCGGGCTAAAGGTCTAATCTATTTGTATACGTACTATAACTAGAACCAGATATCTCTATCTTTTGATGATAACAAAATGTGAAAACATCTTAAGGCCAAACAAACGTAAACAAGTTTTTAGTCGATATATCCGATTTCTTTGTCAATAACTCTAGGTATGAACAAACAAATTTACAACTTGACCAATGATCAAAGAAGTAAATTTGTGTTTGGAACTTCACGTTTTTAGCTTGACAAAACCTTCTTTCAAAAATACATTTTGTTTTTGAATTATGAAGAAATGTTTTAATTTAGGAAATTCATTTCAAAATCCCCAACAGCTAGTTTTTCACGCAAACTAGCTCCAAACTCTCCCAAATAAAATTTCACCTCTAAAGACAAAAAGTGGAGCGTTTTTGTCTGGCACGGTACCACTAAATTTAGTGGTACCGTGTGACAATTAGTGGTGCCGTCCCCTTATAACGGCCAAATTTTCAGATTCTATAAATACCACTTCATTTCCCATATTTTGGCCATCCTTTTACACACTTAATTTGTAATCATATCCTCAATTATCTAAACTCTCCTTTGATCATTGGTTAGTTCTCTTTTGTTTAAGAGTGATTCTTTCATCCAACCAAGAATCATCTACATACCTCTACTAGTTAAGAGAAGAACACAAAGTATCAAGAAGATACAAGGTGTTGGTGTCATAGAGTAGTGCACTTGCATTACTAGCTGTCTACTTGATTGTATCTTGACATAAATCAAGTGTTTTAGTGTTTCTTAGTTGTTGTGTTGATCATTGTGATCTTGTCGATATCTTGAGGATCTCTTGTGTGTTGAGTGATTTAGTGTTGATCAAGTGGATCAAGAGTAGATTGTGAGGATTGTGTGGATCTTGTAAAGATCTTGTAGATTGTGTGAGGATCACGTGGATCTAGTGTAAAGTGTGAAGATCGAGTGGATCTAGTTTAGAGTGTGACGATCGTGTAGATCTTGAGTGAAGTAAGGATCAAGTGGATCGTGGTAGATTGGTACTAGCTAAGATTAGTACTCGACATCTAGCTTAGTGTGGGAAAATAACGTAAGCGACGTTGTACGGTTTTCTCCGCCTGAAGGGAGTCTTGTTGATATAGTGCTATAACTCTCGAGTGTGGTACTCGGGGAGTGGAGTAGGGCGAAGAAGAGCTTCGTGACCGAACCACTATAAATCTCATTGTCTTGGTTTGATATTTCCATCTCTTCTCTTTACTTATTTATTACATAATAGTGTTAGTATTGTGTTGTGCTCATATTGGTGTTGCTTGATTTCACTTACAATTGAATCCAAGTTTTTCAAAGAGAAGTTTTTATAACATATCAAAACGAGTCAGTAAACTATTCAACCCCCCTTCTAGTTTCCCACATTTGCGACCATAGTTATAAGGCCTATTCCACACGCATACTTACTTCCAAAACCACACATCTCAATGATAACGCATGTGTACCACATAGCACCTATTACATAACACAATCCATGTTATCATACTTGCGAGTCCACTTGTGTTGTGACGCATGTATAATTATGTTAGCCACCATAATTATCTATGCCCCCTTTCACAAGTGTACTCCCTCCTATGACTACACTTCATGCAAACAATCATCTTTCATGGAACAATTCCAACAATCACGTAAACCTTATAATCAAAATCACTTGGATAAGTTCGATCCAATATTCAAGAGTAATCGTGCTCCAACATGGCTCTAGANTGTATAATTATGTTGGCCACCATAATTATCTATGCCCCCTTTCACAAGTGTACTCCCTCCTATGACTACACTTCATGCAAACAATCATCTTTCATGGAACAATTCCAACAATCACGTAAACCTTATAATCAAAATCACTTGGATAAGTTCGATCCAATATTCAAGAGTAATCGTGCTCCAACATGGCTCTAGACAGGAAAAGACAAAATAATAATTCCAACACGTAACACAAAACAAAAGACGTCGCACAATGGGTCAAACTTCATTCTCACACTTTCCTCCCCACTCAGACCGGCTAAACTTACTAGTCGCTGTGGACTCTAGATCCGAATCCATATCATTCCAACCTAACTCCCCTTCATCTTTACTCAACCACCCATTCCTGTTTCTTTCTTCCAATTCCGCATGATCCACAAGTGCATACAAATCACGAGGTTTAGACTGAACCACCTTTCCTTCATCTGAGAAGTGAGGGCACTTCCCAAGGTACTTGGTAACGGCTCCATCTCCGGCAGTCACCGTGGTTACAAACCTCTCCACTTATTCTCTACAAACATTTTCCATAAACATCCTCTCTTTGTCTAAACATGGATACATGCTAACGGGAATTCGGATTCTGTGGTTATTCCGCTTCATCCTACCACTTCTCTTGCAACCGATAGAAAAATGATAGCCCAACGAAACTTCTTACGCGAGGGAAGTAACATACTAAAATCAACATATACTTTACTAAGTATAGGGATCAAATAGACGTCCAAAACTCGACAAAGATATCTCATGAATTTAGGAAAAATATACGTATAAAATACCATACTCCTACATAGGCCCTAAATGCATGTATATGAGGGACTTCTAGGTTATAGTCTAGGTTCAACCACCTACTTCTCTATAACCAAGGCTCTGATACCAATCAGTCACACCTCGCCAAGGTGGAAACGCGAGTGTGTAACTTCATGGATATCATCACAACACATAGTGTCTATATAGAGAATTAATACATGCACAAAAATAGAGCAAAGTACAGACACGAAGTGTCGTAACAATACCCCAAAATAAAATAACCAAAACAAATATCCAAAGGTATCTCAATAGATCTTAAAGTACCAAATGAAAGGCATAAAAGTATCACAATCAAGTTCAAACATAATCAAACCCAAACATAAAATAAATTGTTCTCAAATGCAACTAAGTCTCGTCTAGTCATTGCTCTCAACCTTAGCCTTAGAATGCTCACCTGAAAATGATGCTTAAAACGTCAACATAATGTTTGTGAGATTCATAGGTTTAAGACACACAATATATCTCAGGCAACCAGTTCACTGTGATTATAAAACATAGCAGGACAGTAAGACTAGTCATTATACTAGATAGCATGCAATCTCAATCAGTCAACCAACATAAGCAAAATAAGGGACGGAACGTGTCGACGATCCAAATATCAAACATCAATTGGGACGGAACGTGCCCACCGATCCAAGTTCACAATAATGGGTAGACCGTACCCTCTGATCAAACCACACAGAAAAATAGTGAGTAGAATTACTACTCTCCATTTGGATAATAGGAGCATAGCTACCCTCCAAATAGACCACACAGAATCTCCACACATTAATCTCATAACATGCAGTACATGTATAACAANTTATGCGTTCCTAGATATAGTTAATAATTAGACATCGTCTAAGAGCTACAACGATCTTAACAATTGGTATCAGAGCCTGGGGCTCTCGATATCTAGGGATCTACAAGGTTACAGTCGATGAAAACATGATTTGAAGATGGTACGATCAAGTTTTTTAAAGTTTTTCTCAAAGATCGAATTTTAAGGTATCGACTTTTATAAGTTTTGCTGTTGTCGTTTATTGGTTGAAAAATATTAATCTCGTACTGGATAAATTCTTTCTCGTACTGATGGTGATTAAATTAATTAATTGGTCGATTATATGGATCTTGCTTGCACATGGGTCGGTCATGATGATTTGCATGTAATAGGTCAGCAGTTAAGGGTTAAAAGTCGTATATGTGAACAAGTGGGTCAGTGGTCAGGAGATAACCTCGTACCAATATTATAAGGAAATTGGTATATTTATGAAGACTTGTCATCTAGTTGCACATGCAGTACTGCAGATTAGTGAATTCTTTGATTGGTTAAAGCTTATAGTAGGTCGGTGATCTGTTGTTGTTTTTGACATATTGGTTAAATGGTATTTCGGCTGGTGGATCTGCTGCTAAATTCAAAGTACTGCTTGACATCTAATTGAAAGTACTGCTCTGAATTTTCGAAGGTACTGTTGCAACCTACTGCTCCAACAAAGTAATGCTGCTAAATTTTCTCAAGGTACTGCTCTCTAGGATTGAAAGTACTGTTCGTATCACTCAAAGTACTGCTGATCTTAAGGTACTGCTCTCGTAACTGCTGCTCCTTAAATTGTGATTTGGACGTGGGTATGCCTTAGCAAGAGTGGAGTTATTGGTTTTTTTTAAAGTACTGCTCTCTCATTGAATGTACTGATCTCATTCAAGGTACTGCTCGTTTATATTTAAAGTACTGCTTGGATATTCAAAGTACTGCTCCAAGGTACTGTTGCTACTAAGTACTGCTGTGATTGAAGATGATTTATGAAGACATGTAAAGAGCCTTATGGTTTATTATATATGCATGGTTTACGAGCAATAAGGGGAAGTACATATGAGTTTGATTGTTTTTCGGATTACACACACGGAAGGTTATTTGGTACACACACAGGAAGAAGTTTTGTTCTTAAAGTTTTTAAAAGGCTCGTATTTTGTTCTTATGGATTAATTGATTACGAAGAAGATTGTTTATCACTTATTTGAAGGTGAAGTGGAGTTTCTTGGATGAGTGTTCTTATCATATCTCAAAGTTTGTTACACTTTGGAGATAACTTGTTTGCGCGTTAAAGATGTGACGAAGACTTGATAAATCTAGCCAAAGATTGTGATTTTTCTTATGATGCTCTATGCACACATTGGCTATCACTTAAAGGAGTTACATTGTAGTGCTCAGTGTCTCATCTAGTTGAGGATTTGTCAAGAGATTGCGGTCTATTCATATTTTTTGTTCTTGGTATGAGTTTGGAGTCACGTGGTTAGTACAAGATATAAGACACAAGTTTGGGTTGTTCTACTTCTTCATCAAGTTTGTTATATTTGGTTTTCTTCATCAGTGATCATTACAAGGAACCTACAGATTTGAAGAATCATGAAGATGATTAACACATTGGTTTCAGGGGAAGTATATTATTATGTGTTTTAATCATTTGATGTACATGCACCACTCAAGGGGAAGTTGTTGATTCTTACTATTGCTGATTAGTATTACTACTGATGGTTTAGATTTCTATTGTTTCAAGTTCATTTATAGTTGCGGAAAACTTCATGGAGGGTAATTTGAGACATTGGAAGGATGAATTGGATGTGTGGTATTGGTTCGTAGTGGTAAAGATCATATTTGCATATGTTCTCTATTTGTTGATAACAAAAAGGGGAAGAGATGTTTGAGTGGCATAGCATGACTTTAGAGGAAGACAAGATTGTTTCATTCATGGTGAGATTTTATCTCAATTTCTCTACTTCGTCTAGGGAAGTTCGTACAAGAACGTGTATGTTTTGTTACCATCAAATAGGGGAAGATTGTTGGGAATTATATTTATTGATTTGATGATACAAAACAAGAAGAATGAAACATGAGGGACTTAATGTGACAAAAGATAAAGAAAAAGATGGAAGATAAAGATTAGGAAAGTATTTGTTTCCTAATACAATTCGTAGTCTTTTGTAACCCTAATATCTCTCTATATAAAGAGACATAGGGCGTAGGTTTTTAATGTGTAAGTCTTCTACAATGTAGACGTCTAGTAAAGGTGTGTGTGTGTAACCTAGGCGTAGGAGATAAACGCCTAGGGTTTAGTGTTTTAGTTTAGATAACGTGTTCTACTTGATCAAGGTAGAACATGTTAATTAGTTTGTAATCGTTAGAGAGATTATCAATGAAAAACCTTGTTCATAATAATGATTGATTCTATGTTTGAATATTCCGCCTTCATTATTATGCGTTCCTAGATATAGTTAATAATTAGACATCGTCTAAGAGCTACAACGATCTTAACAAATTGGGACGGAACGTGCCCACCGATCCAAGTTCACAATAATGGGTAGACCGTACCCTCTGATCAAACCACACAGAAAAATAGTGAGTAGAATTACTACTCTCCATTTGGATAATAGGAACATAGCTACCCTCCAAATAGACCACATAGAATCTCCACACATTAATCTCATAACATGCAGTACATGTATAACAACACTTACATGTCCATGCATTTATACGACACATAATCACAGTAACTTAAAATATTTCAACACAAGCATCATTCCCATCCCAAGTTTAAAACAATGTAAAAGTTGGAGTATGAAACTCACCTCAAACTTTGCAGCTTCCAAGTTATCAGTCACAAATCTATACAACAAAATAAGATCACATTACACGCTACCAAGCTAAAAGCTATATGTAACACCCCCATTTTCACAGATCGTAGCGGAATTTGGATCCGGGGTATTACTTCATGGGATCACAGATACAGTAATAGAAAACGACTCGAAAAGAGACGTTTTTATAAAATGAGTTACCATTCAATAAAATCATCAGAGTTTTATAAGAGGAGGTCCCCAAAACCTATGTTTGTTATGAAATTTGAATGATAGTTGAGTGAAAATCCTGCAAGCTTTGTGACACTCCATGCCATAATTTCCGCAGAGCTTCGTTACCTAAGATACATGCTTAAAAGTCAACACTAGGTTGAGTGAGAGTCATAGGTTTAGGGTTTGAGTGAATACAAGTTCCCTGGGTTCAGTTGTTACACCCATCAGGGAAAATGTTGTGTGTGTGTGTGATAATTGTGATGCATGCACAGTTATCAAGAGTGGGGTATGTTGCACTAAGCTCATGAAACCGCACGTTAACAGTCCGGGTCATGGGGGCTGCAGACCCAACCATGAGGGGACAAGAAGGATAACTTGCCAAAGTTAATCCATAGAGGTTTCAAGTATAATACTTATTGGTTACCCGGCTGAGGTAAACCAACGGGAGGTGTCAAACTCCAAGAGATCTATCAACTATACTCGTGTTCACTTGTGTAAAACGCACAAGTGATTATGGCTCATGAATTTTAGTTATGTAATGGTGGCAGATAGTATCACTTGTGCAACAACCAAAGAAAAAGACTTATATTTGGTTTTTAAAGCAAGTAGCATGTATCCCCCTCACAGGGTTTGTAAAACATTTAGAAAGCGTTTAAAAGGTGTGAGGCTAAGAAAACTCACCTGGGCTTAAGGCTATTTGATTGATGTCAAAGTGACTAAAGGTCTAGACTGCTTACTCACATATCTTGAGGTTTATTATTGTTGTGGAGGCATGTCAAGCTCTAGTTGTTTTGTTTTACGTTTATTAAGTAATTTATCTTAGGATTTTTAGATATAATATAACACCGTTCAGGCCATCGTAATTCAGAAGTATAACTCCTCACATGAAGCTCTCTACTATTGTATTATCCTGCCAACATAATACTGTTCGGGCCATCATGATTCAGAAGTATATAACTCCTCACACGAATTTTATTACTATTGAGTTATATTGTTATTAGAGTTTGGTTATAACATAACACCGTTCGGGTCAGCATAATTCAGAGGCCATGCATATAATCGTTTGAGGAGTCAGGGCACTTTAAATCGTAAACCCAACAAACTAGTATTATGTTATGCTTCTAACCTAAAAATAAGTTTGCTATATATATGAAAATAGTTTATTTTATAACCTTTAAGTTTTTATAATTACAAAATCTATCCTATACTTATAATACTTATATTACCTAGGTTTATAATTATCTAAACTTCACATATTTAGTCCCTATACTTCTATATTTTAAGGAAATGACAAAAATAACCCTTGGACTTATAATTTTTAGAATTTAATATTTATACCCTTAACTTTATAACTTTTGCAAAACTAGTCCATATAAGTTTATAACTTTTTAACTTTTTTATCCTAAGGTTATATATCTTTGCAAAAAAGGTCCTAAACATGTATTCGACTCATTTTAGGGTATTAAAATGAAAATGAGCTAGTTCTAGTAATCAAGGCTTAGGCAAGGGGTTCTAGGGATTCTAAGGCATCTAATATCTATCCTAGGACTGATCTAAAGTAAAAGAAACTAGATTAGAAGCTTACGTGACTAGGAAATGGGTCGCGACTAGGGTTAGGGTTTTCTCGATGGGAAAACAACTCGACAAGGCCTCAAGGCTTCTAGTTCTCGACTCCTAGGGCTTCTATGACATGTATACTACTACTAGGTACAGAATGTTAAGGTGAAGAAGAGAGAATGGGATGGTTTAAAAGAAATGGGAGGCGTGGGTATTTATAGGGTTGCGAAGGGTAAAGGTGGCAAACGGGGTGTTGTGGTGTCGAGGAGGGGGAGGGCTGACTAAAGCAAGCTACTAATGACTAACCTAAGCTATGGTGGTGAGTCATGGTGGCTATAGGCGGTTCTAGGGGTGTTTGTGGTGGTTATTGAACCGAATGGGAAGGAGGTGACAAGTAGGTGCATCACCTACTTGTAAGGTGTGTGCTAGGGTGATTGGTGATGACAAGGAGGTGTCTAAGCAGCTAGGCTAAGTGCTTGAGGTGTTTGAGATACTTAGGGTACTTAGTTTTAGGATTAGGGTTAAGTTATGTTTAGTTATAACCTAATTTTGCTTAGTGAGAGATTAGGGTCTAGCTTAGGGTTTAGTGCCTAGATTAGGCTCCTATGAGTGTTTAGTGACTAATCCTTAGTCCTAAGAAGCTTATACTAAATGGTGGTAGCTTATGGGAAAAGTTTGGTAAGGTTTGACCTACTTTCCGGGAAGTTATAACCTAGTTATGGTTTTGTGCTTAAGCAACTTGTACCTAGACTCTAAGAGGTTGTACTAGGGTCTAATGATGCTAAGGTATCCTAATGATACTAAGGTAGCTTATACATAAGCCTTGAACACTTTCAAACTAGTTCAGATAAGCAATTAGGGTTTTGTAAACACATAGGCCTGATTAGGAATTAATTAGAGTTGGATTAGAGTTTTGTGACGAGTTTAGTGTTTTAGATTGGTGAATTAATTATTATGGTGTTGTTGTAACCCTATGCTTGACATACCAGGGGTTTATAGGTTGTGTGGGTAGAGATATTTAGCTTGTGTGGATACGTGAGCAGGTCTAGAGAGTCACTTATGTAATGATATGCATGCAAAAAGCAAAAATTTACCTGTGGAAATACCTACTATAGGTATTTGTAATTGGAATGATAGTGATGAGATTTTGTAGGTTGTTACAGTCTTACCCCCTAAGAAGAAATCTCGTCCTGAGATTTAGATGAATGTAGAGATAGAGGGTGAAAGTATTGATAAAGAGAGGAAGTCTAAGAGGAAAAGAAGTATAGTACAAACGGGTTAGGAGATGTTTGTACATATGCCAGATACTTAGACTCACTTATTTATATCTCATCACTTAAAGTAAAGGCGTCCCATTTCTTATAAGCATGAGTTTGTAAATTCATGATCTATTGATTTATAATTTTCTTATTAAAATGAAAGAGCGTCCTGATTCATTTTAACAAAAATGATCATAAATCATCCATAAGTAGTATCCGCAAAAGAGGAAAGGAGTTTTACCACACTTAAGGTAATGTGGTATGGAAATGTTGGAAAGAGGAAACGAGTTCCAGTTATGGTAGAAACGAGTTCTAACCAGGGTGGAGACGGGTTCTAGTCATGGTGAAAACAAGTTCTATCCATGATGGAGACATGCTTTAACAATGACAGAGACAAGTTCTAGCCATGGTGGCTAGTTCCATAGCCATTCTGTTACCAATTAGCTACATCTCGAGTGATGAGCATCGTCAATCTCACCTTTACAATTCTTGTAAAGTGAGATAGTATAATATCGTAGTTAAGCATAATGAGAATTAAAGTTCAACATAGATATTCTTACAAGATCTAACTAATAGAATCTTGTGATGTGACGGGAAATACAAGTTCTAACTCTTAGAACATTGTAGGAGGAGGTAGGGAGAGAGTTTATAGTAAGAAGAATAGAGGAAAAATAATAGTGAGTAAACAAAAGGGAAGGAGGATGAAGTTTAAATGGGAGGATAAGGAAAGGCGGGAGAGTAAAGTTTAAAACGGAGGAGCGGGAGTCAAAATGATTGGATAGGATTTAAAACAAGGAATAGGATACCGGAAGGGACGATATTCTAGGTAAGGATAAGATTTACTAGATTCCTTTAAGTTTTGTTTTCTTCCTAAGGTTCTTCTAATTTCTTAGTACTAAACTTAAAGTTTAGTGGTGATATTTCGGTTTTAGTCATTGATGATGATCCTATAAAGGGAGGAGGGCTAGGTAGTTCTTTAGCTAAAGTTTCATTAGGAGTATTACTATTCTTAGGTGGGTCTTTGGGCTTAATCTTTTGGCCTAAGTTGTCTATTACTACTAGTACCACTATGATTATAAGTATAATTATTCCTAGGTACTTGAAACCAGTTAGGGTAGTATCCATATTATCCTCTAAATAGATTTCCTAATGTGTAACCTATGAAACGTCAAACCTAAGTAGTTTTAATATCCTTAAATAAATTTTCCTAGTTTCTATAAGTAAGGGCCTTAAGTTCATAAACCACTAATCAGATCCATTAAAGTTTCTTAGTTGTTTTCTAAGGGTTCAATTTTCTAAAATCCTCGAAATATTATGTGGTTATCCTAAAGAACTAGGTAGAGGCAAGTCATGTCCTTAAAATGACTTATTCCTTTATGGTATAAGCTAGCTAATGTGCCTATATGGTAGAAGCTTTGCTAATGTGTCTATCCTAGACTAGGGATTTTAAAGCTTAAGGGGGAGGCTTACTATTTAATTCTTTGTTTTTTCCTAAGGTTCCTTATATTTGATTTATGTTCTAGTTCCAATGTTCTTGATAAAGTTCTTAAATTAAATCCTATTTTTCCTATTTTAATTTCTAACTTCAAAGTTATTCTTAGGGATGTCTTAGAGTAATCTAACTTCATAATCTAAGGTATTCTATATCTATCTTCCAGAGGCATCCTAAAGTCATTTCTATTCCTAAGTATGGGTATTCTAGGGAGAGTAACTAAGGGTTTTCTAAGAATGAGTAATTTCTTTTAGGAATCATAGTAATCTTAAGGAAGTAAGGAGGGAAGGACGAGAATATACTTGTATATAATTACTATATACTCGTATATAAGAATAGTTAGGAAAAGATCTTCTAACGAAGAAGGAGTCTTAAAGAAGTAGTGAAAACCGAAAACATGGGAGAGAAAGAATTCAGATCTCTATGATGTAGAATAAGAATTCTCATCATTAGTATCATATGAAATGATAAAGGAAGTGTGTTTAAGGGATTTTGGGTGAAAAGGTGAAGGTATGAAAGGAGTTGTTATTCATGACATAGAATGTCACGGAATAACGGAAGAGAATGTCACAACCGCATATGGTCATAAATGACTTGTTATGCTTAGATTTCTAACAAGCGTCGTTATTTATGCCAAATGTATTGTTGTTGGATCTATGAGGGTCGGATTCTTAGGCAGATTGCCTGAGGAAAGAAAATCAATGGAAGAGAAAGAATAGAGGACGGACTCTATAGAATGAAGCTTTAGGCTTTTTCCCAATCCTAAAGTTCACGAACGAGTATCCTTATGAGATAGCTCTCGTTAAGGACTTGGGTTTGAAATCGAAACCCAACTGAGTTAGAGGTTAAAAGTGATAAGAGTCTATATGTCAAAGGCATCGGGGTTCTAATGTTTTTAAGGGTTATGGTAGGGTGAGTGTTTAAGGTGGGTTATAACAAGTACTCACTTGTTATGTTTTTATGGATTATTCCTAAATTCCTAGGGATTCTTACAGGATTTCAGGATGACCTAAAGTAATCAAGGAAAGGTATACCTAATTCTAGGTTGACTAGGTTATCCTAATTTTGAGAGACACTAGGAAGTATCGATAAGATATACCTAAGTCTTATTATTGCCTTCCTATCTTACATATCCTAAAAGTATTACTATACTAACCATCCTAAAGTAAGATTCTTAAGGCATAACACTTAGAGGTTTCTTCCATGGTTTGTCCTAAATCTAGGGGTTCACAGTGTTTCCTAAATTTGATTGATGACCTTCCTCGTCATCATCAATCATCTTTTCTAAGGTACGGATTCTAAAACGGGCAAAGGCTATCTTATGGTGGTGTCTCATTTGATTCTTTTGTAATTTACCTATCCTAAAACAGACTTGTGCTAGGGTATTTCCTAAATTACTATAGTCGGATCAGGTATCTAAGTTATTATCATGACCTTCTTCTATTTTTTTGGGTAAATGGGAGTAATCCTGCACCCTGGTAAAGTATATTAACCAAAAAAACAATGAAGTACAATGGATGAGAGTGAGTCCCTCATCTAAGTCCCTTAGGACACTTACCTAGCCACTATATAAGAATGACAGGCCATTCTTATAACTTACAAATCCAAATACAACTAACAATGACTAAATTTAAGATACAATATATAAAACCAAAAATCTTCTTAGTCATCATAGCGATCCATATCTTGAACATGAAGAAACCCATAACCAAGTTTCCCCGCCTTCCAAATGCTCCATCCAAACAAAACCCATTAGCAGCTTCTATTAGTATTATGCAGAACATAATCTAATAACCTAATACGAGTGCAATCCGTAGCAAATGAGATTTGAAACATAAACAGGGTATACTCGACCCTAACTTCCAGCCTATAATAACTTGAACCACTCTTCAAAACAATCAGCTTTGAAACACATGAAGAAAACCAGGATCAAGTCACAATGGCACATTACACATGATCACATAAACAGAAATATTGAACAGCAATTGCCCACCATACGCATGTGATCACACCCACCACTATGACCTTCTTCTATCTTCCCAATAAGGTCAAGGAAAATTTCATCTAAATTATTTAAAATTTCTTCTACCTGATTTTCCTGATTTTCTAAGGTTGTCTTAGTGAGAGAACAAAGTCAAAACCTAAACTACAACTATTTTCCTGATACCCGAGAAAGTCCTTTGTGCCACTACACTCCCCAATGCCTTTTCCCAGAGCCATACGTGCATTAGATCTGCATAATATGTATTACTTGACTATTACTTGAGCATATATTAATTTCTGCATTACTAGATAGATATGCCTGCTCCCCACTACTCTACTATTACCCCATCCGGAATACAAACGGAGAATGTTCATCCCTCTCTGAATGATTCGGATTTTAGCCTTAAAAATCTTTTTCCCGAATCCCCGAATAGCCCTAGGAATAATATAGATATATCGTCACCCTTAGGCTTTACACCTTTTATAGATGACCCACACCTAAAACATATAAGAGATTTCTTCGCTAAGGCATCACCTATCACTTCCCCAAACACTATCCTACACCCACCTTTTCCCACACCTAGGTTAGAACCACATGGCTTCTGTCTCCCTAGAACACCTTATATACCTAGGATACCCATCCCTGCCTATAACCCTAGATATGAACCTAGGCAACCCTATACCATAGCACCTACACCTTACCTTGTAGACCCTCCCACTTCATTTGGAAATTTGAAGTTGGAGAAAATTACAACCGAGGCTCTGATACCAATCTGTAACACCCCTATTTTCACAGATCGCAGCGGAATTTGGATCTAGGGTATTACTTCATGGGATCACAGATACATAATAGAAAAAGACTCGAAAAGAGACGTTTTTATAAAATGAGTTACCATTAATAAAATCATCAGAGTTTTAAAAGAGGAGGTCCCCAAAATCTAAGTTTGTTAGGAAATTTGAATGATAACTGAGTGAAAAGTCCTGCAAACTTTGTGCCACTCCATGCCATAATTTCCGTAGAGCTTCGTTACCTAAGATACATGCTTATAAGTCAACACTAGGTTGAGTGAGAGTCATAGGTTTAGGGTTTGGGTGAATACAAGTTCCCTGGGTTCAGTTGTTACACCCATCAAGGAAAATGTTGTGTGTGTGTGTTATAATTGTGATGCATGTACAATTGCCAATAGTGCGGTATATTGCACTAAGCTCATGAAACCGCACGTTAACAGTCCGGTTCATGGGGGTTGCAGACCCAACCATGAGGGGACAAGAAGGATAACTTGCCAAAGTAAATCCTTAGATGTTTCAAGTATAGTACTTATTGGTTACCCGGCTGAGGTAAACCAACGGGAGGTGTCAAACTCCAATAGATCTATCAACTATACTCGCATTCACTTGTGTTAAACTCACAAGTGATTATTGCTCATGAATTTTAGTTATGTATTGGTGGCAGATAGTATCACTTGTGCAACAACCAAAGAAAAAGACTTGTATTTGGTTTTTAAAGCAAGTAGCATGTATCCCCCTCACAGGGTTTGTAAAACATTTAGAAAGCGTTTAAAAGGTGTGAGGCTAAGAAAACTCAGCTGGGCTTAAGGCTATTTGATTGATGTCAAAGTGACTAGAGGTCTAGACTGCTTACTCACGTATCTTAAGGTCTATTATTGTTGTGGAGGCATGTCAAGCTCTAGTTGTTTTGTTTTAGGTTTATTAAGTAATTTATCTTAGGATTCTTAGATATAATATAACACCGTTCAGGCCATCGTAATTCAGAAGTATAACTCCTCACATGAAGCTCTCTACTATTGTATTATGCTGCCAACATAATACTGTTCGGGCCATCATGATTCAGAAGTATATAACTCCTCACACGAAGTTCCTTACTATTGAGTTATATTGTTATTAAATTTTGGTTATAACATAACACCGTTCGGGCCATCATAATTCAAAGGCCATGCATATAATCGTTTGAGGAGTCAGGGCACTTTAAATCGTAAACCCAAGAAACTCGTCAAAACGAAATATCCACATGATATCCCTCACATGAAGCTCCCTAGTATTGTGTTATGCTGCTAACCTAAAAATAGGTTTGCTATATATATGAAAATAGTTTATTTTATAACCTTTAAGTTTCTATAATTACAAAATCTACCCTATACATATAATACTTATATTACCTAGGTTTATAATTATCTAAACTTCACATATTTAGTCCCTATACTTCTATATTTTAAGGAAATGACAAAAATGACCCTTGGACTTATAAGTTTTCAGAATTTACTATTTATACCATTAACTTTATAACATTTGCAAAACTAGTCCGTATAAGTTTATAACTTTTTAACTTTTTATCCTAAGGTTATATATCTTTGCTAAAATGGTCCTTGTACTTATAACTTCTAAGAAATGTCAAAAATAGTCCCTAGAGATAATATTTTAAGAAAGTTACCATATATACCCCTATGCATGGAAAGTTTTGCAAAACTAGTCCTAATTCTATGCAAACTATATTTTTATGAAACAAAAAGGTTTCCTAGCTTATGATTAACTAATATTAACCTATCTAAGTTACCTAAACTAGCTTATAGCTTATGAAGAGGACTTATAGCATATAAACATGTATTCGACTCATTTTAGGGTATTAAAATGAAAACGAGTTAGTTATAGTGATCAAGGCTTAGGCAAGGGGTTCTAGGGAATCTAAGGAATNTTTAAAAGGTGTGAGGCTAAGAAAACTCAGCTGGGCTTAAGGCTATTTGATTGATGTCAAAGTGACTAGAGGTCTAGACTGCTTACTCACGTATCTTAAGGTCTATTATTGTTGTGGAGGCATGTCAAGCTCTAGTTGTTTTGTTTTAGGTTTATTAAGTATTTATCTTAGGATTCTTAGATATAATATAACACCGTTCAGGCCATCGTAATTCAGAAGTATAACTCCTTACATGAAGCTCTCTACTATTGTATTATGCTGCCAACATAATACTGTTCGGGCCATCATGATTCAGAAGTATATAACTCCTCACACGAAGTTCCTTACTATTGAGTTATATTGTTATTAAGGTTTGGTTATAACATAACACCGTTCGGGCCATCATAATTCAAAGGCCATGCATATAATCGTTTGAGGAGTCAGGGCACTTTAAATCGTAAACCCAAGAAACTCGTCAAAACGAAATATCCACATGATACCCCTCACATGAAGCTCCCTAGTATTGTGTTATGCTGCTAACCCAAAAATAGGTTTGCTATATATATGAAAATAGTTTATTTTATAACCTTTAAGTTTCTATAATTACAAAATCTACCCTATACATATAATACTTATATTACCTAGGTTTATAATTATCTAAACTTCACATATTTAGTCCCTATACTTTTATATTTTAAGGAAATGACAAAAATGACCCTTGGACTTATAAGTTTTCAGAATTTACTATTTATACTATTAACTTTATAACATTTGCAAAACTAGTCCGTATAAGTTTATAACTTTTTAACTTTTTATCCTAAGGTTATATATCTTTGCAAAAATGGTCCTTGTACTTATAACTTCTAAGAAATGTCAAAAATAGTCCCTAGAGATAATATTTTAAGAAAGTTACCATATATACCCCTATGCATGGAAAGTTTTGCAAAACTAGTCCTAATTCTATTCAAACTATATTTTTACGAAACAAAAAGGTTTCCTAGCTTATGATTAACTAATATTAACCTATCTAAGTTACCTAAACTAGCTTATAGCTTATGAAAAGGACTTATAGCATATAAACATGTATTCGACTCATTTTAGGGTATTAAAATGAAAACGAGTTAGTTATAGTGATCAAGGCTTAGGCAAGGGGTTCTAGGGAATCTAAGGCATCTAATATCTAGCCTAGGACTGATCTAAAGTCAAAGAAACTATATTAGAAGCTTACGTGACTAGGAAATGGGTCGCGACTAGGGTTAGGGTTTTCTCGGTGGGAAAACAACTCGACAAGGCCTCAAGGCTTCTAGTGCTCGAATCCTAGGGCTTCTATGACTTGTATAATACTACTAGGTACAGAATGTTTGAGGTGAAGAAGAGAGAATGGGATGGTTTGAAAGAAATGGGAGGCGTGGGTATTTATAGGGTCGCGAAGGGTAAAGGTGGCAAACGGGGTGTTGTGGTGTCGAGGAGGGGGAGGGATGACTAAGGAAAGCTACTAGTGACTAACCTAAGCTATGGTGGTGAATCATGGTGGCTATAGGCGGTTCTAGGGGTGTTTGTGGTGGTTATTGATCTGAATGGGAAGGAGGTGACAAGTAGGTACATCACCTACTTGTAAGGTGTGCGCTAGGGTGCTTGGTGATGACAAGGAGGTTTTTAAGCAGCTAGGCTAAGTGCTTGAGGTGTTTGAGATGCTTAGGATACTTAGTTTTGGATTAGGGTTAAGTTATGTTTAGTTATAACCTAATTTTTCTTAGTGAGAGATTAGGGTCTAGCTTAGGGTTTAGTGCCTAGATTAGGCTCCTATGAGTGTTTAGTGACTAATCCTAAGTCCTAAGAAGCTTATACTAAGTGGTGGTAGCTTATGGGAAATGTTTGGGAAGGAGGTGACAAGTAGGTACATCACCTACTTGTAAGGTGTGCGCTAGGGTGCTTGGTGATGACAAGGAGGTTTTTAAGCAGCTAGGCTAAGTGCTTGAGGTGTTTGAGATGCTTAGGATACTTAGTTTTGGATTAGGGTTAAGTTATGTTTAGTTATAACCTAATTTTTCTTAGTGAGAGATTAGGGTCTAGCTTAGGGTTTAGTGCCTAGATTAGGCTCCTATGAGTGTTTAGTGACTAATCCTAAGTCCTAAGAAGCTTATACTAAGTGGTGGTAGCTTATGGGAAATGTTTGGGAAGGTTTGACCTAGTTTCCGGGAAGTTATAACCTAGTTATGGTTTTTTGCTTAAGCGACTTGTACCTAGACTCTAAGAGGTTTTACTAGGGTCTAATGATGCTAAAGTATCATAATGATACTAAGGTAACTTATATATAAGCCTTGAACACTTTCAAACTAGTTCAGATAAGCAATTAGGGTTTTGTAAACACATAGGCCTGATTTGGGCTTAATTAGAGTTGGATTAGAGTTTTGTGATGAGTTTAGTGTTTTAGATTGGTGAATTACTTATTATGGTGTTGTATTAATTCTATGCTTGACATACTAGGGGTTTATAGGTTGTGTGGGTAGAGATATTTAGCTTGTGTGGATACGTGAGCAGGTCTAGAGAGTCACTTATGTAATGATATGCATGCAAAAAGCAAAATCACATGCGGAAATACCTACTGTAGGTATTTGTAATGGGAATGATAGTGATGAGATTTTGTGGGTTGTTACACTATAGTCAATGTAACACTAGGGGTGGCAATCGAGTCGTGTTCGTGTTGACTTATTCGGGTTCGCGTGTTGGCGGGTTAGTATAACCTTTACCCAAACACGACCCATTTATTAATCGTGTCAAGAAACTCAACCCTAACCCGCACCTGCATAACACGTGTAACCCATTTTTGACCCGTTTAACCTATTTAAACAAATAGGTCAAGTAGTAAATATGGTTGGTAGTTTGTTGATTTAACTAATTTAAATACCAAAATGTTATAAGGATTTAAAATATGATAAAAATAACAGACAAATAACTATACGACAATTTTCTCAGTTATAAGCGTCATTTTATATGATATAAGAGGTAAAATCTTAATTAAATCGTATTAAGTTCGTAACAGAATACATTTAATCCACATCCAACAAAAAGGCATGTTATATATTTAATATTTAGAGTCTTATATACTTAAATGGGTTCACGGGTTGACCTGTTTAATATTTGCTCAACCCAAACACGACCCATTTATTAAACGGGTTAGACGGGTTGACCTGTTTTTGACCCAAACCTGTTTATCCTCAACCCAAACCTGTTTAACTTCGTGTCGTTTATCGTGTCGTGTCGATAATTGCCACCTCTATGTAACACACATATGATGGATGTCTAAAGGTCATATAAACCACTATGGTTCACCTAGACTTCATACCAAACACTACCAATCACTTACACTCACTAAATCCCTTGTATACACTTTTTCAGAATACGCAGATTTTTGGGGTACTTCTACCAACATAAAATCACGACAAAATAAGCTCCAAAACTCACACCAAAAATTCACCATGATCATTCATGAGCATGGAAGCTTCACCCTTCTGGCCATGTACTAAACACACACACAAGTACTCTTGGAAAAATCAAACATGACAACTATCCAGATTCGGATTTGAACGCACACCAAAATGTTTTGACCTACAAATCATAATTGCACAACTTTTTATCGCATACCCTTTCTTGGAAGTCAAAGCGGACATAGAACTCAACTTCCTCAGAAGGGCTAACCTAGATCTCACTTTTTCATACACAATTCACTACCAAACTTATGACCTAATTCTGTCCCGGTTTAACAGCTTTGACACTTTAACTTGTAAAAATCGTTTGATTGACCTCCATACCTCGAAATTGATCGTGGCCGGACTTTTCGGAAAGCTCTTTCTCTGAACTACAATTTAGACTCAAGATTCATGTTTTAACTCATAACCATCTATTAAATATCGTCGTATCTTTAAAGCCTTATGAATCTGTCAAAACACTAACTCATTAATTAACATGTTTTAAGCCCTAATCCCTTCACCAAACATCATAACGTTACTAACCAATGATCCCAACATGTTTCATATTAATAATTTACAGAAAATTCATAAACCCTAGATCCATCATAACTTGTATTACATGAATCAAATCAATAATTAAACAATTAAGGGATTACTAGGCATACCTTAGGCTTGTTTTCTTCACAAAACTGAAACCCTAACTTTTCATGCTTCTCTTGGTTCGACCCTACACTCTCAAAAACGTTTTTAGTGTGTTTTTTATTTGTATTTATATTATCTAATATTATTCTAGATAACCTCCTCAATTAAGAATTATATTTGGATTAAAAAAAATTTCCTTTCCCCCTAAGACATATATATGGTCGATTTCCTATATTACTATACGTATATAATATATATATATTCCATAAACTGTAAAGTATATATAATTATAATGTTAGTATATATATATTATACGGTATTAGTAGCCTATTAGCATAATGATTAAATTATTAAAATATTAAATTATATTAACACATTATACCTTATATCTTTGATGATTCATTATACTAAACTTATAATGAAACCTAACGTCTTACGCGATAAACCTTCATTTTTACGACGACTCAGAAAATTATCATTTTCAAAACAATATTTCCAAAAATAGAATTTCACACTCATTAACAATATAACCCATACAAACCAAACACCACTTATTTAATAACGCTCAAAAGCTCAAACAAAACTCGTTACGTAAAACACCGAACATAAAACCACACAAGTCATTTCTACACCACCAAGGCGATCAAAATGAACTTACCCAAGACAACATTACTCAATCACCATATTAAAACCACGCAAAGGGATTTAGTGCCAACACGCACTCATATCATACATATATCACACATATATCACTTCAATCACCTAAGACACACGAACCAAACGTCAATCGATTCAAGACTACCAGTTAAACTGATCTGCTAAAATCACGGTTGTTACAGTTTCCCTTCTTAGTAAAACCCGAATTTCACTCTCTAGGATTCCCGTATTTAAGGTTATAAATGAATTTAGGATATCTTTAGAAAACATAGGATACTTTGAATCACTAAGATAGGTTATTTCTAAGAAATCATTGAGGAAATAGAAACTAGGAATAGAAATTTTTAGAAACTTATGCCCCGATAGGTAAGAAAGACTTTACGGATATAACTTATATTAGGATTCTACTTAATGAATATCGAGGACATTAGAGTTAGTCATAGATTAGATATAAGAAGTATTTTAGATGCAATCTAGGAAACTTAAGAATAACAAAGGATTAGACTAGTAAACTACCGACTTAGAACCTTAAGCTTTTAGTACCTAGTCTAGTAGCGGGATAGGAATACTAGTCAAATTCTCACCTTATAAGAACAAGTCTTTTTGAGGTTATAGTGTACCTATACCTAGTCGCATAAGTTACCAATTCTGTATTAAGATTTCCTACATGATTTTGAGGATTTAGAAAATTCCTAGGAATATTACATCATTGGGATATTCCGGACCTACTCTAAATTTTATAACCCAGGCTTACAATTCAAGGTTACTAGTTATAACTAGGAATAATACATTTGAGGATTCTAGATTATATATTAGGATTTGACGTTCTTAGGTCACACATTAGGAATTCTACCTAAAAGATACTATGGATATTACCTTACCCGGTTTCAAGTGCCTAGGACGTAAGATAGACAACTTAGGTCAAAAGACTAAACAAGGAACTTTACCTAGGAATAATGATACTTCTAATAAACCCCTAGATAAGGAATCACCTAGCCCTTCTCCCCTTTTAGTTCTTCACCAATTAGATCAAACATACTACCCCTAGATTTTAAGACTATATATAGAAAACTAGATGACCCGAGATCTTTAGGAGGGAAGCAAACTTCGAAGGAATCTAGTAAATCTTATCCCCATTAGGATACCCTCTTTTCAGGTATCCTATACTCTTACTCTTCTGTTTAATCCCATACTCCCGTCTTTTCCCACTCTACCGTTTAATCCTATTCTCCCACCTATTCCTACTCTTCCACTCTTTCGTTATCTCCTACTCCTCCATACTTTCCTGTTTCATCCTTTGCCTTCCTTCCTTCCTTTTCACTCCTTCCTACAAAATCCATCCTTCTACTTCCTCCTATCCTTTCATTTCATTCCTTCATCATTTTTCACTCTATTTTACCCTACTCTATACTCTCTCTCTCTCTCATCCTACAATGTTCTAAGAGTTAGAACTTGTACTTTTCGTCATTTCACAAGATTCTATTACTTAGATCTTGTAAGAATATCTATGTCAAACTTTAATCCTCATTATGTTCGACTATGATATTATACCATCTCGCCTTGCAAAAGTTGCAAGAATGAGATCATTGACGTCTGTTACTCTAGTCATAACATGGGATGCAATCAAGCAAATAGAAAGATGAACTACCAATATGACTAAAACATCAATAAAACTCCTAGCCAGTGGACCCTAACCCACAGGTTAAAACAAACATTGTACATTCTACAATGTTTTCCCAACTTCATGGATCAATTCCATCAAGTTTTTCCTAAACTCCTCTTTTCCTAAAACATTCCCGTACCACATTTCCTTAAGTGTGGTAAACTCTCTCCATTTTCCGCCAATACTACTTAAGGATGATTTATGACTATCCTATTGTAACACCCCCATTTTCACGGTTCGCAGCGGATTTAAGGTTAGGGTACTACTTCATGGAATCACAGTTACCGTAATAGAAAACGACTCGAAAAGGGACGTTTTTAGAAAATGAGTTATCATTCATTAAAATATCAGAGTTTTTAGAGTAAAAGGTATACTTTTACTAACGTTGAGGTCCCAAAGTCTAGGTGAAAGGTTATGTTTGAATGATAACCGGTTTGAAAGTCCTCTGAATCCAGTGCCTCATCCTGCCATAGCTTCGTAGTAGTGATATACCTAGGATACGTGCTTAAAAAGTCAATACTATGTGTTGAGTGAGATTCATAGGTTTAAGTGATAGTGAATACAAGTTCCACAGGGTTCAGTTGTTACACCCTTTAAGGAAAATGTAGTGTTTGTGTGATGAGGCGAAAAGTGTTACACTTTTAGGGGGTCATTTAATCCCTAAATCGTTATTTTATGATCAAATATTACCTTAAATCGTTCCTTTTGTCATTTTAGGTACTTTCAGGAGGAATTCTCAAAAACATTGCATTTTGGACGTTTTTGGAGCATAAAAGTGAAGAAAACGACAATGTCTCAAAATCATGCTTGAGTTCCTACCTGACGACGTCAGGCTTTGGATGCTGACGCCGTCACCTTATGATGAAGGAGTGGATTCAGACTCTACTTGACGACCAAGGAAGGAGTTATCACTTTTACACCTGACGGTGTCAGGTGTTACAAAATTTAGGCCGACAAGGTGTTAAGTTAAAGAGAGACGACCCAAAAGGATTAAAGAGTGACGCCGTCAGAAGTAGATCTAGGTGATCCGAGAACCCTAGACACGGCGAGTTGACGGCGTCAGGATCTATAACCTGACGCCGTCAGAATGTAAATTCTATATATACTTTTCTAATTTTCATTCATTAAGTGTGTAACTTTTGGGAGAACTTTATGGAAAAACCCAAGGTCGTATTTTACAGTATTTTTAAGGGTTTTTCACCCTTGATTCACTCATGCTTAATTAAAGATAAGTCTTCCTTCAAATCAATCAATATGTCTATGTGTTGCTTGATTATATCTTATGCTTGTCTTTAATTTAACATGCTAGGCTAGGTTTCTCTTGTGTTTGCTTAGATCTAATGAAACCTAGCTATTGATTACTTGTTGTTGGTTTGTTATTGATTGTTGTGGGTGGGTGATATCGATGTTAGGCTTAAGAAAACTGGCTAACCTCCTATACGGTAACTTGCTTGAACGTCTTAAGAAACATGAATCGGATGTGTACTACGATTATATGGTTGTATTTAATGCATAAGTGAATTCTATTGATCTCATGTTAGGAGCTAGTAGTCGGCTCGACATAGACTGAAGTAGGAGCTTATAGAGTTAGGGAAGATCGTACACGGCCCTACGAATGGTTTAAAGGAATACAACCCGTCATCCACACAATTGTAATAAACCAATTAACTAGTAAAAGATAGCTAGGGATTAAGGAAATCTAAGTAAACACACTTCTCTCCATATAAGTTTCACAACCAATTTACTTTTCTTGTTATTTTATTTTATTTGCATTAGTAGTTATTTGGGTTAGTTGACTAGCTACTAATTCCGCCCAC
>LBNU01029277.1:0-12173 GCA_014162995.1 Artemisia annua
AACCTTATTCAGTCTCGACAACTCATTTATATGCCATTTACTCTATCAGTTTTATTGCTCAGACTTCCGGCCTCACCATATAGTTACTCTCACGCCGGAGTTTGTCTTAGGGTCAACCCAAAGCAAAGCGATAAGCCGGTTTCTTTCATCTGTTGTTAGGCTGCTCGAAGGATGTCATTGGATTGCAAGTCCGAAAGAACTTACACGCAGCTTCGGATCTGAAAGAGAGCTGTAATTTACTTCTACAAATTACGTCATACTGGGATTGAATAAGTTATAAACCTTCATAAAAGTTGCATTTTTTCTTTGAGGTTTCTAACGATAGTTATTGAATTAATTATTCACTTTAAATCCCACGAGTTTAGAAATTATTGCAATGTTTCCATACGACAAAGTAAGTAGACTTCCTGTACATAGCTTAAGTTGTTCTGCCTTTGTGAAAGTCCCTCCATTATGAACCGTTAATATGTTTAAGCGAGAGTGAGTGGATAGATTATTGAGGTGACGCCTCCATTCCGTTTGGTTTGACCACAGTCAAGCGGGATGCATTCATTTCTTTTTCATTTGAGTGTCTGGCAAAAACACTCTTAAGGCACAGAGAATTCAGTCATAGCGTCGGGTCAATGAGCTTAAAAGGCTATTGTTATACTATTTTTACGTGAACTTATGTCATGCTTTTATTATCTATGTACCTGTCCATAAAAACTTCAATTTCTTTCTATAAGTGCGATGTTTTCTTAAACATGTATGTTGTACCTTCTTACCGTAAGATCAAGTTAAATTATTCTCGATATATCTAAATATACAAAATCCTGTTTTAGCGTGGTAGCAGGTTGTGAACCACAGGTTGCAAGTTCCTTGTGTCTTGCAAGACTTGTATTAACCGGGTGGATTATATACAGACTCAACATGCCACATCGCACTCGGGACAATATAGACCAAATGCTCACTATATATCAAATACATAAGAAAAAATAAAGGTATTCATATAAACAAAATTACTCCTAAATTTACACTCTAACCAATAGATCACTGTTCTGTGTATATGTACAACCTTTGTGCATGTGTACATATTTCATGGTTTTAATATGCATATTCTGCTGCACGCTTACGAGTTGAA
This sequence comes from Artemisia annua, assembly GCA_014162995.1. Classification (NCBI taxonomy): domain Eukaryota; kingdom Viridiplantae; phylum Streptophyta; class Magnoliopsida; order Asterales; family Asteraceae; genus Artemisia; species Artemisia annua. The sequence goes on from LBNU01029277.1 coordinate 1,121, forward strand.
AGTTAATTTTGGCCACAGGGCTTAATTGTCACATTTGGTCATAGAAGGACTCTGAGATTTGATCAAGGACCGTTTAAATTATTTTTAAGGGCCTCAACGTTCCGATTACTTTTAAACAATGTAAATTCAACACAATTTGTTAATACTTATATTGTTATTCTAAACGAAAGAGTGTAAACCGTTCTTTGACTTGTGTGTGTGTTAGGTACAATTGAGTTGCACCGCCCAAAAACAAGTACTTTCCGCTGCAAATAGCCTATTTAATCTTGGGGGTGTGACACTCTGTTTACAAAAGCCCTTGCTCAACAAGTTGCCATCAACTTAGTTCACCAAATTGTTAATGCATGTTGCACTCCGAAGAGTTAAATCTTTCTCTACGAACAACTATAACGGTAGTATCAATCTAATCAGAACACATATCTTTGTAAATACTATTTCAAAAACAAAATAAAAAAAAAACTTCCAACTTAAAAAAATAATAAAAAAAATTATACTTTCAATTAGACCTTTTATTTAACATTTATATCAATACATAATACTCTTTTGTTGAGAGATAGGAGATCATCTTTACTTTAAATGTCCTCCTTTCCTCTGTTCTCAGCTTGTCTTTCGATTCACGTTCTCTTTCATGTCTTAATCTATCCCGACATATCAAAGAAACCTATTAGTGTCAAAAATTTATTCATTTAAATTTTTGATCCGGTTGAGATGAGATCTCTATGTTATCGCGCTGCCACTACAATTGCTAATGCTTGTAAATACATACGAGTGAGCACAGTGGAAAATATTTATATTTGAAGAAAAAAGTTAGTAATACCACTCTCAGAGGAATCTGAATACAAAAGGTGTCTAATTTATGTGATAAAGTATGGTATAACATATAGAAAAACAACTTGACATAATGGCCGCGATATATTCAATGGTACCATGGAACGATTATACGATATTCTTCCTTAACCTTCACAGAATAAACAAATCTCCACCACACGCTGCCAAATTTACTATAATAGTTATCGATTAGTTTCTTGGCAAGGATTTTTCCACTCTATATGTAGTAAGTCCTATTACATTAGGAATTGTATAATTTTGAAGACTTTTTCTTAGTTGCGATTTGTGACTTATAGATCACTCTATATTATCTTGTTGATCATATATAATCTTACACAGGAAATCTGCTTGAATTCCTAAATTAGGCTCGATTTGAATTGGGTATTTTTTGGGTCTCATGATTTCTTTGTGCGGAATTAAATGTAAAAGCTTTTTGGGTATGTGGATTAGGAGATGAGAAATCATATTTGTGAGGGTTATGGTTCATTTAATATTGCTTTTGGACTTGATTTGGTGTTCTTTATGGGTCGAAGTCCATGTTGGGTCATATATTGGTTATGCTGTGAATATCTATAGTCAAGAATGTTTGTACATCTTTGGCAAACCACGTACGACTAGACAAAAACTTGTCTTGAAAACAAGTCATGTGATTAGTTTTTGTTGATAGCGGAGTATAACTTTATGGGTCCTTGCGAGAGTATGGACTTTTCAATTCCCATAGGGCGAGTAATGGTGTTTCAAAGTTGTCATAGCGAGTATGGTGCTGGAGTGTTCGTGCAGTGTATTGTGTCATGAATTTTCCTGTATTATTCATGGTAAGCTTAGTTAGCATATTTGTTTGAGTAAAGGGTTGTCTATAATTTAATGGATCTGTACATGCGAGTAGGGGGTATTTATACTACCCTAAATACCCCAATTACTGTACCTGGCAACACCGAGAAATGGTGAGCCGAGCTATGCCTAGCGTAGATGTTAGGCGTCATGTCCACACGGGGACAATATCCCGTAATATTCAGGTTAGGCGGCTCATGCTCGGTTTTGAGATAACACGTGGCTCTCATTATGTCATCTATCCGTCCTTGTCGTCCAGACAATGATCTTTTGGACACGTGAGGCACATCCGCACGTGTCTTCCGGCACATGTCCTCCAAACACCTACGACATCATGTATCCTATTAAAATGTGTATTCCTCTAACACAAACTATCTTAATATCAATAAATTTAGGGATTGTCTAACCAATGCCCTAAGGGCATTGAATAAAAAGGCTGAGACCCCACAAAAAGTACAAAAGAGTACTCAGGGCCCTACATGTTTTTACATTTTTTATGATTCAGGACGTACTTTTTTGTACTTTTTGTGAGGTCACTGCCTTTCTTATCCAATGCCCTTAGAGCATTGGTTAAACAATCCCATAAATTTATGCTAAAACTTACATCAGTTTGCGATGACTACAAATCAAACATAACTATGTTTATGTTAGCGTCATTTTCATAGAAAAAAAAAATTGTTAATTTTATAAAATTGATGATGGCGTATTGGGTGGCCAAGAATGAGCAAGTAGGTCCCACCAATGGGCCCACAAGTAAATTGTAGTTATGGTAGTGGACAAAATGATTCACCATCAAAATGCATTCGTCATTGTAAAGTCTATGTTCCTTCCTCTATCATGGGTCCTAAACTTGTGTAATCACGCTAGTTGTAAATAAATAATCAATTTCATATTTCTATTGTTAATTTGTTTTCTTGGATTTGGTCTAGTATATTGTAACAACTCGATTCCATTTTTAAGTTACCTTAAAGAATTCATAGGCTCCTACTAATATTGCGTTTAATACAATCTTTATGAGTTGTCTTTGTAATTAAGAATCTTGATCTAATTTTGCTTGCATCATTGCTTACATCTATTCATTTTCTTTAGTGTACACATATCAGTGAACACTCTAGTTAGATACATATTCATAGTGTACACATATCAGTGGTAAGTGGTAACAACAAGGTTATCGAAAAGTGTTGTCGAGTATAAAGCCTCCGTAGCTAATGCTCTTACATGAACAAAACAGTTTTAACATGGGACCGTACACCCTCGTCTTATGAGTATCGTTGTAAAACGACCCTAGGTCGTGTAAGACGATCCTTGGTCGTGTAGAAATTAAAGCACAAAACTTTGGTCTCAAATATGTAGGTAGCTGATTAACATGGCTTGGTTTAATGACTTACAGGATTATTTAAGGTCCCAGATTGGATAAGTTGTTTTTTTTTTTTTTTTTTTATTCTTCTTGATATGCCACTTCAATAGTATATATATGTACATATTTAGTTAATTAAATTTCAGTATCCATTTTTGTATTTAAACATTTATGCATAGTAATTTAACAATGTATCAATGAGTGTGAAGTCTTGAATTAAAATATTGGCCCAGTATTATATAGGAAACTGAAAGAGTCTGATTGAGTTTACAATAATTCAATAGAAATCCACATATCTTAAAAATTAAAATATTCAAAAGATTTTAATTCTTCTGCTAGCATATTCCAAATTCCAGATAAAGAATTCAATATTTTACTAAGTTTTTATATTTTTAATAGTATATAGTACAAACACACACACTAGGATTATTCCACTTCAAGATCACCAAATCTTGTTTAAAAAAGATCACCAAATCAAGTGTATGGTGATTCATTTACCTTGAACTACACATGCACACCTAGCAAGCCAAAAAGCAATTACGGAGTATTTGATTAGCTTAGCTTAGATGGATTCGGTTATTTTGTTTTCGATTCGATAATTGGTTTTGGTCTACCTTTTCGCTTTCTGTCATGGACCGTAAGAGCTTTCACCAAATTAAAGTTTATATCATATCACAATAACAACATACCCAATTCTGCCGATTTTACATACGGAGTACTATTTTCTAACGTATAATATATGTTCTTGTTGTTATTACATGACTATCTTAGGACACACAAAATAATTTAGCAAAATAAAATCATAAAAAATAATTAAAGGTACAAATGATTAATTATTTACAACCAATAATTCAAAAGAATCAGAATCTCGTTGATACTTTGCTACACCACATACCTTTTAAATTATGTAATTCATGTGAGTATGTGACCTTTAACAACAATATTATAAGATTATATACTAATTTGATTATACACGTTTTGTCACTTGTTTTTGGCTTAGGTTTGTGACATATAGTTTGAAAAGTTAATTCATGTGGATTTATGATGGTTTGATTTGTATTGTTTAAGCATGGTGTGTGTATACTTGATCTAAGGTTGTGTTTGTTGAAGATGTATATAGTGCATGAAAAAACGTAATGATCGATTAGGTCTGATATCATTTTATTTTATTTTATTTATTTTTTGAGAAATAAAACATTTATTACGAAACCAAACAAGAAATTACGTCTGGCATCATATCATATGCAATAACTCGTTATCTCATTGCGCACTTAAATTGAGGGTTACAACTTTCATTACGTGCTAAATTACTTTGCGGAATTTTACTCCAACAACGCTCTCCTTCACAGATAATTCATGTAATCATCGAATATAATCAAGAATACAATCTCTTACGTTACCTTGTTTCCAACCATATCTAATCTTGTTTAATTTTAAGTCGATGCAGAAATTTCTCACCAATAAGCATTGTTATTTTCAACATCATTAATCTTAATTATACTATTAAAACTGTTGATTGATCATGAGGTTGACGCGATAAGTCACAACTACCACATAATTAATTTTCTGACCTAGATATTAAAAATGTTTTATAGTTTGATGCATGTCACTTTCATGTGTAATTCTATTCAATAAATAAATCATGATTATTCGATCTATCCACATATATTACAATGAATGACTATGACACTTTCTAATTTATTCTTTGTTAATGTTGTAATGTACGTACCGGTAAAAGCTATCTTGTGTGACTTTGTGGATCCACAAACATATATATACATGCATGTTACTATATTAATCAATTTGTTAAAAAATAATTGTTATGTTTTAACTTTTTAAAGTTTTTTTTTTCAACTTTAACATAATATTTAAGATTATTTTTTTTTTAAGGAAAAAAGGGTCAAAACATGACTTATTTAAATGACGGAGGGAGAATAAGAGGGTGATAATTAAACTATCAACACGACACGAGTCTTTAAGAAAATATATATTTTCTAATGCAACACAAAGTGTGAGAAAATATTTTTGTCAATACGTACGCACACATGTAAGCTTGATAGAAAACCATCTCATATATGGTTTTCAACATACACAAATGTCGTTTATTGAGGTAATATGATATAACTTTTGTTTTTGTGAAGTATGCATTTCGACTATATATGTTATAGCCATCTGTAACTAACATCAACCACATGATGAAATTAATCTCATGTGTCAAAATTTCCTAAGTTAACATATTTTTGGTGTCATCTATGAATAAGTCTGGAAAACGATTACTCAATACATCAGTTATTTCGCTTACATGCATCTTAGCCCATTATTCGTCTTATGCATCATGCATGCGTGTAACTTGAACTTGGATTTTATTTATTTATTTATTTTTATCGATGTACTCATTTAACTACTATAACTAGCAATTCTTGCGATTTAGCATCAATACATATGCACAATAGTTTAAACAATAGTCACAATACATATGAGAAAACTACAATAGTCATCAGGACCAAATATGACCGCGTGCACAAATTTTTTTGAACCGTAATATAGAAACATATTTCGATAGAACGGGTACATTTAAGATGCGTTTAGGAAAAATTGATGTTTTTTCAAAAATTAATACTACATTGTAAAAATCCATAGAGATCCTAAACACTCGCGGGAACCCCTGGTTCCGTCCAATCAACTACTCCTCAAGAATGGCTGGTGATGACGTATAGTCTACACCGGGTCACGAACCCGATTAGTAAACAATACTAACACTTAAGCCCACCACGAGCGGGCCGCGATAACAGTCACTGGACTACCAGTTAGAGGGTTTGGGCCTACAAGGTCCAAGCCCAAAGTTATAAATAGAATGGATACGTGATATCTTCTAAATAAAGAAGATATACATCCGATATCGGCGAATGCGCCGAAGAGTGAGGAACACGAAACCTTATCGGTTGCGTGTGTATAAATAGAGCGATATAGACATCGTCCAAGGTACGACTTACAAAACCCTAACTCTTCACAACCCTAAAACACGATTACTTACTCTCACGCCGGAGGATAATCGGGGGAAACAATCCCTCGATAAGCCTAACGGTGTCTGTTGCTTTCTTAGTGCGCAGGTCTCAAGCAATATCAATCAATTGATAAGAGGAAAGGAACCCAAACAAGGAAAGCCCAACTTTTGTATCAACAAGTGGCGCCATCCGTGGGACCCAACACTAAGGACTAGAATGACGAAACACAAAAATTCATCCAAGGGAACTCCGCAATTGGATAAGACGTGTGATGACCCTCCAAGGAGGAACTACCCTGATGTACCTCCTAGGCAAACCACTGGGACAACCAGTGCGCCTGGCCGCCAGGAAGTAGAAACCACCACGATTCTCCCATCGGTGGAAGTACCCGCTGCAACTGCTCAGACTACTACGGTGGTCCTAAACATCGAGGATCTCCAGCGCACTCTCTTTGCTACCCCCCACCAAGTAGCAACTGCTGTGGACAACACAGTGCCACCAAACGCGCCTGATCGCGAGAGGAGGCTTAATTTGGAAGATGGTATTCCTGCGCTGGAGGAAGATGCTCAAGAAACAATGTTAAAAAATCTTGTATCACAAAATTTTGAGACATTGAACACACTCCTGCAAGAGGAGGCCAGGAGAAGGTTAAGGAGTCGGCTCGACTTCAATGGAACCCCTCCACCGCGCTATGAAGAGCGCGACAATAACAAGAGGCGCACCAGTGTTCGAACTAGGCTCGGCACGCCGTCAAACTCACAGTACTCGGAGGAACAAGGAGATAGTGAGAGATGAACTAGCGCCCACACCAGATTGAGTGGTCGCAGAGTCCACGACAGGTTGGGGCGACAACACTCACCAAGTGAGGGATCTTCTAGATCTAGAAGAATCCACGACAGACTAGGTGAACGGATATCCCCTAACGAAAGCTTCTCAAGCTCATGCTCCGAGGAAAAATGGCGCAAGCGCCGCAGAAGAAACGACTCTCCCTCAGACAGCTCCTCGGACAACGAGGATAGCGATACTGGACATTGGAAGTCCAGAGGGAGACGTCGTAAGGATGAGGATGATGACATATCCCTCCCTTGGCGTCGCCAAACAGTCGACGCATTCACAAAGCGCATAAGCAACTACTCCGACCACAAGAAAAGGCGCATGCCTTCCAATGTGAAAACATATGACGGAACAGGTGATCCTGACGATCACCTTAAAATTTTCGAAACAGCTGCTGGTATCGAGAGATGGCCACAACCCGTGTGGTGTCATATGTTTAACTCCACATTGGTAGGGAACGCGCGGAACTGGTTTAGCAAGCTTCCACGGAGAAGCATTGACGGGTTTGAAGAGTTGAGGAAAGCATTCCGCTTGAACTTCACTCAAGGAAAGCATTGACGGGTTTGAAGAGTTGAGGAAAACATGATGAAATTAATCTCATGTGTCAAAATTTCCTAAGTTAACATATTTTTGGTGTCATCTATGAATAAGTCTGGAAAACGATTACTCAATACATCAGTTATTTCGCTTACATGCATCTTAGCCCATTATTCGTCTTATGCATCATGCATGCGTGTAACTTGAACTTGGATTTTATTTATTTATTTATTTTTATCGATGTACTCATTTAACTACTATAACTAGCAATTCTTGCGATTTAGCATCAATACATATGCACAATAGTTTAAACAATAGTTACAATACATATGAGAAAACTACAATAGTCACCAGGACCAAATATGACCGGGTGCACAAAATTTTTTGAACCGTAATATAGAACACATTTCGATAGACCGGGTGCATTTAAGATGCGTTTAGAAAAAGTTGATGTTTTTTCAAAAATTAATACCACATTGTAAAAATCCATAGAGATCCTAAACACTCGCGGGAACCCTGGTTCCGTCCAATCAACTACTCCTCAAGAATGGCTGGTAATACCACTTAAGGGCGGATAGACCTTCCACCCAATGCACTACCACTACTAATACAGTACATAAGGCACTAGCGAATGAGATTATGATTTAATGTATATATGTGTATAAAACAAGATCTTATTGTTTGACTAGATATGTTTCACATTTTGATTAAAATGCAATATCGTTCTCACACTATTTATGATATCATGTGTGCCCTATATGTCTTTGAACCACAACCATTCAAGATACCTTTCATTATTTTAGACATTTACCTAATTTATTATTCCCTATATATACATCTTTATATTTTTTGACTTCTTTTGTCCTTCTAGAACATGTTTACATCTTACCTCTCCTATATCTCGTTCAGGCAAATTCAGTATAACCGTAGGTGTTGGTTGGACTTCTTTTGTTTTGCATCGGTTTAAGTAGTCTCTCTTATGTTTTAAGAGGTAATTATGTTAAATAATTCACAACTTTAAATTTGCTACTATTTCATCTAAGGTGGATAAAAAAAATCTTCGAAAAAAGACAAATAATACAATGTTTTCATGAGTTAACAATTGATTTGATGTAGTAGTGTCGTATCGAGAACTTATTTGACATAAAGAAATGTTCTAGACCAATGAGGAACGTAATTTGACATTAGGGTCAAGTTTTGTTTTCGCAAACTATGTTGAAATAATATTCTCCTTGTCACCATAAATGCATATCGACATATTTTAGAAATATTCCTTTGATAATAGGTAGGATTGTAGTCTATTATTAGTTAAAAACTTTGTTAAACTATAGGTTAAGTAAAAGTATTGTATTTTCTTTTAGGACCGAATATGAGAATAAGCACCTTTACATAGGGGCGGAGCTAGAACTTTTTTGTTGAGGGGGCAAAATATAATAATTTTTAGAAACTACACTAAAAATTAGTCCGTTGGGGGGGGGGGGCAAATTACAAAAAAAGACGAAAATTTTCAAAAATTTACACTACAATTTTTTTCGCCGGGGGGTCACGTGACCCCCCGGATCCCCCTTTATCTCCGCCACTGCCTTTACAATGGATATTTATTTTGTTGTAAATAAAGGTTGAATGGATATATTTAAAGATGAAGTTGATCAAGTCAAAGTGAATAAGATCCCATAGACCATTATGGAAACTTTGTTCCCATTTTGTGAATTATAATTTTTATCCCCACATGTGCTTGTTGGAATGTTCGTAATATAATTGAGTTTTCGATCATTAGAAGATGTTTTTCATATGCAAATTAGTGTTGCCGATTATCAACGAGGCAATATAAAGGTTTAGAGGATGTATCATATTGTAAAAAGTAAGATATTTTACCAATATAGGGCAGTATATTTTACCAATATTGTAAAGGTTTAGAGTGAGTTGGCAAAGACGCTTAGGCTGATAGAAAACATGTAACAAGTTGATAAACCAAATAGCTAAAGTCAAATAAAACGAAAACATGTAACAGGTTGATAAACCAAATAGCTAAACGTGTCACAGATATACAATTTAAATTTGACAAGAAGCATCTAAAGTTCTAAACATAATATCCCATAACAACAAACAAAAAGCCTAACTCAAGTACTCACAACCCAATAAGATGTTAAAACCCATCCTTTGGTAATACATGCCGTTTGAAAGTTTAAAGGACTGGGACACATTTGAGTCTCTTCTGGCCATGATGAGAGACATTGAAAATACTATCCCTTTGTCTGTTTCATTGAACGGCACCTTTGTCGACCTTAAGGCCAAGATAAGTTACAAACAAGGTTTTGACATGTTCAACCAAAGGCCGTTCTTTGCTGGAATGAGGCTCGAAGACCACCGTACCATTTCTTACTACATGATTCCTGATCATGAATCTACCCTGGATTTTGTGCTTGACCATAAAGGATAGATGGCAATATTTGTTGAGACCATCACTGGACAGACCTCCCCCCTGGATGTACATTGCCGTCTCACCGTAAAGGAAGTAAAAGGAAAGGGATTCATGCAGACCAACAGAAGCTGGTCTATGCTGGACTTGAGCTTAATGACAGCCGTATCCTTGCCTACTACTTAAGTACTTAGTTCAGGACAATTCAATTGTATGACTTGTAGACGACGCAATGAACAAGGGACTGATGCCAAAGATGTGTAACGTGATCGATGCTGCTGGAAAGACTATTGATTTAGAAGTGAATAGCTCTGAAACCATCGAGAATGTGAAAGCCATGATACATGAGGAAGGCATTCCAGTAAACGAGCAAATACTGTTTTTGCCCCAAAAGAAGCTCATGGACGGCTCTCTACTCTCGCTCACTACTATATCCAAAATGAATTTACTATCTATCTTGCTCGGTCTCTTTTATTCTTTTAGAGGTTGTCCGAATGTGGTTAGCTTGAAGTTTATTTTTGGCTACCAAGGATCTTAATAATGTTTCGTTTTAGAGTCTTGCAAACTTAAACTCTAGGATCAAAGGTATCACTATATGATTTGTTTGTTAAACTCGAACCTTTAATTTGTCATGTTAACATGTCTGTTGTCCAAGATCAATGTAATTATTTGTGCATGTACATCAGTGCATGGTGATTAAATGCTATTGGTGTCTTAATTTATAGCACATGATTTTATTTGCTAGTTTTTGTTTTAGTTTTCATGGGATGTGTCCATTGATTGCTTTGATAAAGGCTGATAAATTTTGTGATTATCAACAATTACAACAATTACAAAAACTTCATCCATTCACAAATTTATACAGTACATGGTAATTTCAACTAAATACTTCAGTGGATCGAGCAGCTCAAGCAATTGTTTTTGCGGCTAGTTTATTTCTGATGTAGTAACATAATAATAATGTACATTAAGCACAATTTTTTTTTGATAGAAATTGTATATGTGAAAGAAAGAAAAGTGCGAGGCGCGTTTTGTAAATATATGGATGCTTGCAAGTTTATACTCCTGAAGAACAACCTTTGGTTTAACATGTCACAACCCTGCATGTGACTGATCTTTAATCAAAGGTGTTGTTCAATGAAACTAACAGAGAGTTGGTCTTTTCAGTGCTGGTCCAAACGCACAGGTCTTGAATCATCATATTCATCCGGTTTGCATACACCTGTTTCAATGTCTCTTATC
>LBNU01029279.1:0-18674 GCA_014162995.1 Artemisia annua
CGGGTAAATGAAAGCGCCTTAGAAAATGCTTTTACGCTTGATTTTTGTTTTGTCTAAAGGTACTTGTGTAATAAAACCGAGAGAAACATTTGTTAGGGAAATTTTAGCGCAAATTTAAATTTTTTTACAACATTTAGAAGTGATACTTTAGGAATAATAAGCGTCTCATGGATAGGGAATTGTATTACTAGCACAAAAACCGTACCACTAAAAAAAATTTCCCCCAAATATGTGAGGTTCACCCCTAGAATTTTTAGGAAAAGCATTCATTTTTTATGCTTATGTGTGTACCGGTAGCCTATAGATTCTATAACTTGCGTTAGGACCATCCCAAATTGTAACACCCCCAAAATTCGGGTCTAGCGGAAGCATACATGCAATGGGGTGCTACTAAATTGGTATAACAACACGAGGTACAAAGAATGGTTTTTATTTCATTAATTATAAAATCAAAGTTGTCATGTAAGACATAAAGTTTACATGATATAAAAATAGTGCGGAAATAGGCCCATAAAATAATTGAAGTAGTCCCAAATGTTCATCAGAGTCGCCTATGACCATGCCCTTTGCCAAGCGCCTTCAATTAGTGAGCTAACGCCTTAAACCTGAGAATACACGCTAAAGGTCAGCTTACGCTGGTGAGTTCATAGAGTTTAAGTTACAAGAACAGTTTGGGACCTGAAAAGTTTTAGTGCTATGTGTGACTAGGGAGGAGTAGACATACATTCCATACTTTCACAATTCCATATCAATTACTATCATACTCATACTAGTTTACCACCTTTCGCGAAGGCGGAGGGTCAGGGGCGAGCGGGCCACATCTCGACGGTACACTAGCCGGGATCACTAACAGTAAGGAACCACCCATTACTGCCCCGAACTAGGCCGTAAGTAGAGTCTATTCCAAAGTAGGGTTTCGCCCTAGCTTTAGGTCAACATCTACTATTGTCTACCCTTAACTAGTCCACACATGTAGCAAAACAATTTGTAGTAGCAGGTCCAAGTAAAACAGTTTGAGCTAGAAAGCTCTCATATAAACAGGCAAGCACATAATGCCTTCAAATACTTGATTCAATACTTCGATAAATTACTCAATCAATCATTCAATCAATTAATCAAATCGTTCACGTACTCAAGTAAGCAATCATAGCATTCATTTAAAAGAGCATGTATTCTCCCCCAAAAGTAGTTATGAAAACTTATTTAAAAGAAGGGGGCTATGAACTCACCTTAGCCACAGCAATGCAAAGATCACGACGGACACAACTTGGCATCTAGAGCTAATCACAACGATATCCAAAAGGTGGGCACAACGGCACCAAGTAGTACGAACACGAGGGTACATCCTAGTACGCATACGATTATCTCAAAATATAGTTCGTATAATAATAAAGTCTATAAAAGACGATGTGTCATAGTTTTCGTGGATTACTCAAATCATTACATATAAAAAGTTAAGTCTCAATGATTTCGTATGAGAACTTTATGGTTCGTGTGGTGTGGTAAGAAGACATAAACTCAAGATGTAACTCACGCCAAAGCGGAAAAGATATCGATAAACAACTCACGCCCAAAATGAAAAGACGTCAATATACAACTCACGCCAAAAAGGAAGAGATATTAACATAGTCGGTGAGTACTTGACTAAACTCACGTTAATAAGAAAACGACCTTATAAGATTCAAGAAATACCAACAACTCAAGTTATTCAATGAGAATCTAGACAATGACCACGATTAACCATGTAATATAAAATAGGTAAGTTTCGGTGTTTACCCCATAATCCCAAATAGTTATATAAAACATACACGTTTTATAAACCAATTTAAGTTTGAATTCATAATTCGAGCAAGAAAGCTTTTCAACTTTATAAAAGCTAAGTTTATATTCTTGTCGGGTTTTATGAGAATAAAAGGTTTTGAACATTATATATAAGTTTAGAAAGTTGTATAAAAATCGGCATGACGCATTCTTTTATACAACATTTCCAAGTCAACGTGACCTTAATGAAATCAATTTTCTCCAACCATATTTCCCGACAATTAAATAGAAAACTAATAAAGAGTAGTCATTGTTTATTAGACCTTATTTACTTATTGTATAGTCGTCGCGAATCAAATATATTAAATTCGTTATGAGTCTAATATATTGTATTCGTTTCAAGTCCAATAAGTCCATATCGTCCAACGTCCAATGTCCAATAAATCCAATAGTTGTCCAAATGCAATCAATCTAATATAGTCCAATATATCAAGTACTTTCGAATAGTCCAAGTAAAATCAATATTTAACCCATTATGTATTGTACGATATCCAGTGTCAAGTCCCAAAAGCTTATCCGAAACTTACCAAAAGCAAATATGTTAGTCAATTATATTTTTGACACCAAAATTAATAACTAACACACCTTTTATATTTTAAACAAACACACTCTTATAACTTCTAATCCCAATGCACCTTCATTTTTACTAGTAAGCTAGTTAGCCCAATACAATAAATCAAACACACCCTTAACAGTCAATAATAGACACAATTGAAATCACACCCTTAGTAACATTTCCCTACTCAAATGTGACTTGACAAAATATTATCACCACCTTGGTGTTCACTGTTAAACAAGACCTCAAACACTCTGTTTCTCATGAGGCTTACAAACACTATAACACCTTCATTTTTATGTACTCAACACAAGCTATCAAGCCAATAAAACCAGACCCGAGACCATAACAAGTAAATAAGTGAACCACATCATCAAATTCGTGACCACATTAATCACTCTTAAACTGACCCATGTCCCAAACGGGTTTAACCCGACTCGTACAGATCCTAAACCTGACCAGTGACCAACAAAATCAAAGGACCATTCTTAGTTTTTCTTACCACACGAATCTTAGTAAAAATCGTTTTCAAACCCATCTTTTATCCACAAACAATATAATCTGTTTTTAACCAATTTCTATTCACGTTCTACTCAAATCAATCCACAAAACTCAGTGACTTGTTTTACTAGATTAGTTCCACGAAAACATATAACAAGATTAATAAATCGGTAACCAAGATAAATAAGACGAGACGTGGTTTACCATACCACACGGACAACGAGAACGAGGAGAAAGAGGGACTGATGATGGTGTCTTCTTCGAGTACCACTCGAACTACCAAAACAACGAACAAACTGACCCTAGGCTGACCCACGATCCAAACCCAAATAAATCTCCAAAACGTCTTGCATCTTTACGAGATGATGAAAGAGATGGTGGTACAAGCGGTGGCTTGCGGCTGAGAAGCCTGTGGTGATGGCGGCGGTGGAGCCAGTGGCGAGGTGAGGCGCGTGCACCACAGATCCATGACAAGGAATGTGATATAAGGGAGGTTTCATGATGATCTTGATGGTTTGAGTGGTGGTTCGCGACTGAAAGCGGACCAGAGGGGTGTTTGGGTGATGGTTTGTCGCGCGTGCATCACATCAGGAGAACGAGAGGGAGATGGGGATGAACCTGGTGGTGGTGGTGAGATACCACTCGCGGTGGTGACGGTGGTTTGGCCGGAATAGTGGCCGGAGATGAAGGTGGGTGGGTGTGGGTGTTGTCGGCTGAGAGAAGTAGCAGGGAAACAAATACCCTAAGTGTTATAAACACTTTGTATTTATAGGTGGAGTGGTTAAGAGATGAGGACTACTAGCAACCCTAGCGCGCCCTCAGGGACCAATACTGTTATTTATCAAATCTTTCACGAAACAAGGTTCAGGGCTCATTTAAACGAGTAAACGAGGGATTCATGACACGTGAATAGCATCAACGTGCTCAGAATAATATTTCCGATAAAAATGAATATAAATACTCATAGTTTCTCACAAACAATACTAAACTCAAAATAAATGATCTTTTCTCAAAGTAGAACTTGGGCGGAATTTTGCGGGTTGTCACACAAATCCACAAGTGAGACTACATTCGTGTAGTTAGATTTACTACATGATAAGAGGCATTAGGATAACCCTTGTTTTTAAACCCGTAATATAATTACATTGACTTCATTAGTCAAGTAATTCTCCCACACTTAGCGTTGTACTCATTTTTAGTACACGATACCCCTAGTACACCCCTCCGAGCCTATCTTTTCGTTTCTAACTTTAAGCATTTTACTTAAAGGAATAATTTGTTTACAATCCACCCAAATGTACACCCAAATCGTCTTAGCCTACCTTGTCTGCACTCATCTTTAGTGCATTATTGTGAAAACATTTGTTAAACCCTTAGTTAATTATCTTATTACTTACATGGTTGCTAAGTCGAGTCATATCCTTGTACATATTGTTTTGGGACGATTGGGACTCATGGTTAAAGTACTAATGTAATGGAGTAATGGGGAAGAAGTCATTCATTACCCCCATATGTGCGTTAATATTTTAAAGTACTCCAAGTTTTTCAATTATCTTAATTCGAGTCGTTAGAATAGTTTATTGTAAAGTATGTAAAAGTTCAAGTGTAAGGGGAGAACCGAGGCCCCTATGATGTATTATTTTGGATGGTAGGGCAAGAGTGTATGCAAAAAAAATAAAAAATAAATAAAAAATAAATAAATAAATCGAAAAAACAAGAAAAACGAAAAAAAATTGGAAAAAGAAAAGTAGAAAAAAACATACGGACTACCATCCCGTTTCATTTTATCTTTATTTATGTTTTTGTTATTTTCTTTTTAGCTTAAGTCGAGTCGAGTCTTGGCTTAGCAACGCCACCTTGTGCATGTATTTGATCAAGATAATTAGCTCGCCACCACTAAAAATACCCTTTATTCCAACCAAACCGTGTTATCATATCCCTACACCTAACGTTACAACCCTTGTAAAGCCCTCTTTGATAGGTTATCTTAGGTGCTTACGCCTAGTGGAAGAGATTTTTGATCCTTTCCCAAGCCTATGGTAATCTATTTGCTATGACAGGTAGTGAGTGATATTTCTTCCATTTCCAATCTAGTTATATAGGTTTATAACACCCGAGAGATGAGAGTATCCAAACAATATTTGTGAGGTGCTAGTGTATGATTTCCGTGCTTATTATGACTAGGGTTGAATGACTATTTGTTGTAATTACTTTTATATTCGTGTTAAATGACCCCTAGCTCATATTATGATTGGAATAAAAGCGCATTTGCTTGAGGACAAGCAAATCTCAAGTGTAAGGGTATTTGATGAAGCGAAAAGTGTACCGCTTTTAGGGGGTCATTTAAGCCCTAATCCGTAATTATTTGATCAAATATTGCCCTAAATCGTTCCTTTTTTCATTTTAGGTACTTTTGAAGAGGAATTCTGGAAAAGGAAGCATTTTGGACGTTTTTGGAGCATAAAAGTGAAGAAAACGACAAAGTCTCAAAATATGCTGGAAATAGAGTGTGACGGCGTCACGCTTTGACAAACGAAGGATGATTTTTACACCAGACGCCCCAGAAATATTTGAAGTTTTAAAGGGTGACGGCGTCACGTGTATTTGGATGTAGGCCGTCACGTTTTGTGACAAAGGGAGACGGCCCAGAGAAGATTAAAGAGGGACAGCGTCAGAAGTAAATCTGAGTAATCCGAATATAAGTTTGGCGGCGAGGTGACGGCGTCACGCACTAGAACGTGACGCCGTCAGCTTGTAAAATCTATATATACTTTTCTAATTTTCATTCATTGGTGTGCAACTTTTGGGAAAAACCCTAGCTCGTATTCTACAGTATTTTTAAGGGTTTTTCACCCTTGAAACCTGGATGTTTAATTAAAGATAAGTCTTCTTCCAAATCAACCAATATGTCTATGTGTTGTTTGATTATATCTTACGCTTGTCTTTCGAACATGCTAGGCTAGGTTTTCATTGTGTTTGTTTCGATCTAATGAAACCTAGTTATTGATTATATGTTGTTGGTTTAATTGTGATTATTGTGGTTGGGTGAAGTCGATGTTAGGCTTAAGAAAACTGGCTAACCTCCTATACGNTTTTTCACCCTTGAAACCTGGATGTTTAATTAAAGATAAGTCTTCTTCCAAATCAACCAATATGTCTATGTGTTGTTTGATTATATCTTACGCTTGTCTTTCGAACATGCTAGGCTAGGTTTTCATTGTGTTTGTTTCGATCTAATGAAACCTAGTTATTGATTATATGTTGTTGGTTTAATTGTGATTATTGTGGTTGGGTGAAGTCGATGTTAGGCTTAAGAAAACTGGCTAACCTCCTATACGGTAACTTGCTTGAACGTCTTAAGAAACATGAATCGGATGTGTATTACGATTATTTGGTTGTATTTAATGCATGAGCGAGTTCTAATGATCCATGTTAGGAGCTTAAATCGGCTCGACATAGGAGTGAAGTAGGAGCTTATAGAGTTAGGGAAGATCGTACACGGCCCTACGAATGGTTTAAAGGAATACAACTCGTCATCCACATAATCACAACAAACCAATTAACATATAAAAGATAGCTAGGGAGTAAAGAAATCTATGTAAACACATATTTCTCATATATAAGTTTCACAACCACTTTAATTTTCTTGTTACTTAATTTTATTTGCAAAAGTAGATATTTGGGTTAGTTGGCTAGCAACTAATTCCGCCCACTCCTCCTAAAACTGAGATTTTTACTTGCTTTTATAAAATATAAAAATACAAAAAGAATCATCCCTTAACCCTTAGACCTAATTAGAGTAGCTTTTCAAGCCTAACGACACTATTCCCCGAGAGAACGATAACTCCCCTGGTACTTGCCACTTCACTATACTACATCGGTCAGGTACACTGCTTGGTGGGGGTTGTAAGCTTCTCAAGATCCCTTGAGAGGTAAAACCTAATTGCATAGGTTGCAAAACCCACGCTATCAAGTTTTTTGCGCCGCTGCCGGGGAATAGTTATTGTTTAGGTTGAAAATTTTATTTTTACTTAGGTCTACTCATTAGAATCCTTTCTGGTGAGATTTTTATTTTTATTTTTCTAGGTTTTCTTTAGTCTATCTTATTCTTTGTGCCTTTGTTCGTAGCACTTCTTCATGAGTAATATTGATCGTTTGATCCCTGTTATTCGTGTTTTCCGTCGTAGGAATTTTCAGTTACCCAACCTGCCCCCTATTGTTGAAAACGAAAACCCACCAAACCTATCACCCGATCATCACTTTAATAACAATTCTGATATGGACAAATCTGACCAAGACACCGACCATGAAAATGGCCCTTTTTATTATTTGTCGGATTCCGATGAGGACTTAGGGGATGGGGAAGTGATAGATGATCCTAAGGGAGAAGAGGGAGCTAACTCTCTCAAGTATGTTGACCCTAGAACAAGGATTGAGAAAGATAGTTTGTTTAATATGCAATTTCCTTGTAAACTTGGATTTAGGAGCTTCGATGCTTACTTTAACTCGTCCTTACCCATGAGCATAATCTCACGCGCTGAATATAATAAAATCATGGTGAATGAGTTAGAATACCAAGGAGATAATATTGTTGCTAGAACTAAAACATTGCACGTGTTTGTTGGGAGCTTTGTTTATTTAGTTGACTTTATGGTTATGGAGAATCTAGGCGAGTTTGTTGATAGTAACTTAACCCAAGTTGTGTTTGGAAAACCCTTCAAAAGGTTAACCAATTTAGACGAAAAACTCATGGAAGGGTTAATTACATTTTCAGACGGGGATGAAGATTTTGTGTATCAAATGCCCCGTGCACACGCTAGGTATAAGAATTTTTCTATTGAGGGATGTAATAGGCTTCCCCTTCTAGATATGTTGAGTGAGAAGGACATAAGGAAAGGGCTCAAATATCCCCATGAAAAGAATAAAAGGTATTATCGCGGATGTTTAGAGCTAAGTGATGACTATAAGAGAGATGAGGCAACAATTAGATGGCTCACACTTGGGTACGTGAGCATTAGTGACACTAGGTGACCATGACTTTGAGTCTAGCTACAAGACTCGTTAATAAAGAAAAGCGCTTCTTGGAAGGCAACCCAAGCTTTATTTGTTTTATGTGTTTGTTTTGTTTGAATTTATTTGTTTCCGTATGCATGTTTTATTTTTATCATTATCGATTCATGTTTCAAATTGAAATTGTGAAAATGCTTTATTTTGTTTTTAACTTCGTCTTAACTACATATAAAGGTATTTTGCAAAAGATAAGTGTAAGGGAAATCTAAATTTGTTTATAAGAACGAATTGGAACATGAATTATAATAATATAAAATAAACATACATATTAGTATTTGTTAGAGTCAAATGCTTGTATCGAGTTATAATGAAATTTTGCGGGATTCCAGGAGTTAAGGTATTTGTTTTTCCAGAAATTTTCCGGAAACTAAACATAAGAATTCTATCAGATCAATTCTGACGGCGTCAGTCTTTAAAAGCTGACAGCGTCAGCCTTTGAATTTCAGAAAACGTTTTAAAATTTAGTTTTTCTGCCGGATTATAAAAATTACTGCACCTCTAATTCCAGGAATCTGCAAAATTTTCATTCCACAAGCATTATATCCTTATATAGATTTTGCCGCCGATTTTACACGAGGTTTGCCTAGTTTGTTTTCTTAGGTTTAACAGGTTATTTTGGACAAGAAGGTGAACATGGAATCAAGTTCATTTTATAACACCCGTGAGATGAGAGTATCCAAACACTATTTGTGAGGTGCTAGTGTATGATTTCCGTGCTTATTATGACTAGGGTTGAATGACTATTTGTTGTAATTACTTTTATATTCGTGTTAAATTACCCCTAGCTCATATTTTGATTGGAATAAAAGCGCATTTGCTTGAGGACAAGCAAATCTCAAGTGTAAGGGTATTTGATGAAGCGAAAAGTGTACCGCTTTTAGGGGGTCATTTAAGCCCTAATCCGTAATTATTTGATCAAATATTGCCCTAAATCGTTCCTTTTGTCATTTTAGGTACTTTTGAAGAGGAATTCTGGAAAAGAAAGCATTTTGGACGTTTTTGGAGCATAAAAGTGAAGAAAACGACAAAGTCTCAAAATATGCTGGAAATAGAGTGTGACGGCGTCACGCTTTGACAAACGAAGGATGATTTTTACACCAGACGCCCCAGAAATATTTGAAGTTTTAAAGGGTGACGGCATCGCGTGTATTTGGATGTAGGCCGTCACGTTTTGTGACAAAGGGAGATGGCCCAGAGAAGATTAAAGAGGGACGGCGTCAGAAGTAAATCTGAGTAATCCGAATATAAGTTTGGTGGCGAGGTGACTGCGTCACGCACTAGAACGTGACGCCGTCAGCTTGTAAAATCTATATATACTTTTCTAATTTTCATTCATTGGTGTGCAACTTTTGGGAAAAACCCTAGCTCGTATTCTATAGTATTTTTAAGGGTTTTTCACCCTTGAAACCTGGATGTTTAATTAAAGATAAGTCTTCTTCCAAATCAACCAATATGTCTATGTGTTGTTTGATTATATCTTACGCTTGTCTTTCGATTAACATGCTAGGCTAGGTTTTCATTGTGTTTGCTTAGATCTAATGAAACCTAGCTATTGATTATATGTTGTTGGTTTAATTGTGATTATTGTGGTTGGGTGAAGTCGATGTTAGGCTTAAGAAAACTGGCTAACCTCCTATACGGTAACTTGCTTGAACGTCTTAAGAAACATGAATCGGATGTGTACTACGTTTATTTGGTTGTATTTAATGCATGAGCGAATTCTAATGATCCCATGTTAGGAGCTTAAATCGGCTCGACATAGGAGTGAAGTAGGAGCTTATAGAGTTAGGGAAGATCGTACACGGCCCTACGAATGGTTTAAAGGAATACAACCCGTCATCCACATAATCACAACAAACCAATTAACATATAAAAGATAGCTAGGGAGTAAGGAAATCTAAGTAAACACATATTTCTCATATATAAGTTTCACAACCACTTTAATTTTCTTGTTATTTAACTTTATTTGCAAAAGTAGATATTTGGGTTAGTTGGCTAGCAACTAATTCCGCCCACTCCTCTCAAAACCGAGATTTTTACTTGCTTTTATAAAATATAAAAATACAAAAAGAATCATCCCTCAACCCTTAGACCTAATTAGAGTAGCTTTTCAAGCCTAACGACACTATTCCCCGAGAGAACGATAAATCCCCCGGTACTTGCCACTTCACTATACTACATCGGTCAGGTACACTGCCTGGTGGGGGTTGTAAGCTTCTCAAGATCCCTTAAGAGGTAAAACCTGAGTGCATAGGTTGCAAAACCCACGCATCAATGTGCGAGAGCAAGTGGATATAGGAGAAATCGAGTTACTCAAAGTTCACACAGATGATAACTTGGCAGATCAATTGACGAAAGCTCTACCTGGCACTAAGCTTTATAAGCTAGCTGAAGGAATAGGTCTTCGTAAGGCTGAAAGTTTCATGCCCATTTGTGATTAGTATTTGGATAAAGGATGTAATGTACGATTATTAATTTAATGAAATAAAGTTTTGTTTATGTTTATTTACATTGTCTTAATAATATATTATGTTTTTGCATGTTTAAATCCTTGAATAATTTTATTATTCTAAATTGTCTGTTGTCGGTTAATGATATGGGAATATCATTAAACTAAGACAACTCTGAGTACTGGTTAGAATATACTTGAAAGTATATTGATGCGCAGTCATACTAATTTCACATGATATTCAATGAATTGAATATATGACCTATCCCAACTACATGATTTTACTTATATATAAGTAAATCATAAATAGTTATCCTCAGACTTGAGATACCAGATAAATGTCATAGATGTAGTGCATTTTTGTAAAGCAATCTACCGCTAACCGTAAGTGGTAGTTATAATGGTTGTTTTCAGAAGTGTTGCAAAGTCCATGGGTTAGTCTTGTAGTCAAAAAAGAATTTGTTCCTTCAAATTTGTTTTGAAGTTTAATACTACTGGGCCACTCGTAGGATTGACAAAATATTTGCGTGGCCACGCCCAAAGTCTATCTGGAATACGTTCAGATGTTTTGGTAATTTTGTTCAATCATTAACATACGAGAAACTGAAATTTAATAAAGAAACTGAAATTTAATAAAGAAACTGAAATTTAATAAAGAATGATTTCTTTATTAATATAGTATTAGAAACAAAAGGATAATAATAATGATGAATCATTAAAGGTTTTCCAGGAAACCTAGCTCGATTCGTACTAGGGGTATTGGAGTGTTGCAAGACGCCAACCAATGTCATTTTACTGTTAATAGATAACCAAGTGGGAGCTGTTGAAATATGGTTAAATATTAACATGTAAATATCTAGTATCGAACCCGAAACCTCGAGATTGCACACAATACAAACAAGAATAATAGTATAATAATTATATATATTAAACGTTATGCATATATGTAATTATTTAAACACTTGACGGACTTAACGGTCGTTAGTTATTAATCGTACGGACTAACTATCGTTAAATAAAAAGAAAAGGGACTAGAGTGTATTTAGGAGGCAAGAGGATCCGGAAGGACCCTTGTGGTCCTATGGCCGGTCGAACACAAAGCAAAGGGGAAACCCTTTGCCCTAACTTGTTCCCTAAGTTGTCTAACTCTATAAATACAAAACCTTAGGTCATTCATTCAGACCTCTTGTGCACTTAACCTAAAGTTTTGTTTTCTCTTTTCTTTTCTTTGTGAAACCGATCGGCCAAACACCATCCTTAGGGTTTGGATCGATTTTATTTTTCCAAAACAAAAGTGTTTTAAGATCTTGCAATCTCTTTTATTCGTTATAGTTTGTGTGTACAAGAACGAGGTAACAACTCACTATAGTTGTTATCAAGAGATCGATAAACAAAAAGGTAAGGGGTTTATCATTGATCTAATTAAACCCTAATTAGGGTTCATCAATTGTTCAAGAATCAAGATTGCATAACGGTACGTTCTTTATTTATGTTTTAGTTACTCTTATATGTTATACTAGATCCATAGCTTCCGCATATGTGCTACATCATATTAGTAATTATATATGATGGTCATGGTATACAAATTCTACAATGAGTTTGTAGTTCTTATGAAGGATGACACTTTTATTTCTAGGCAACTACCATCATGAACATAATGACAGAATGCCTTTCTCTAAAATATAACACAGGTCTTGATAAAGAAATAATATATTCTACTATTGTACTTAACGTTACAATACACCGCTTTATTTATATTACAAACAGGTAAAGTATAACACAGTTCTTGCTAAATATTACGTTAGACATAGTACTGCTCAAGGTTTGTCTTTTTAATAAGTTCCCTGGAGAATAGGTTCTTGAAGAAATCGACAACAGTTACCCTTGTAAATTTCGGAGGCGTTTTTGGGGTAATTAGGCTTGGTGCTGGCCCTAAATCTCCATCCAACTTTGGGCTTAGAAATGTGGCTATAGACAACCTCTCTTTCTTGGAATTCACAATTGCTCTATGTTCGACGCTTTTATACTGTCCATTTGTTACAATCTGAAAGTGAACACGATTGTTTTAAGTCATTAATTATGTGCTCCAATATGAAAACTATTCACATATGTATCTTTTTCTTTTTTCAAATCATTGATGATACTATGCAAATGTTAAAAACAAGAGAAGATTAGGAGAAAAATGAAGAAAATGACCTCTAAGGTGTCTCCTATATTAACAATGAAAGCGTTAGGGAGAGGTTTAACGGGGATCCAAATGCCATCCTTTCTTATTTGGAGACCTGGCACTTCATTGAGTTCAAGAAGAAAGGTTATCCCACCAGCATCAGAGTGAGGGGTGAGACCGATGACTTGCTCAGGTTGTGGACATGGTGGGTAGTAGTTCATTCTCATTGCTTGCATCCCCTCTTCGAACAATACTATCATGTCCTTACTTTCCATTCGTAAAGCTTTTGCAATGTAGAGCAGAGTCTTTATAGCAATATTCTTGAGCTCTCTTGAATATGCTTCTAGGGTGTCTCTATCATTGTATAAATAAAACAATTATATCTACTTATTAAATAAAAAGACCCTTCAAAATATTGCTCAACCCTTGAAAAACTGCAATTTCAGCATCAAATAATATTTTGCTACTATTTGTTGATTTGAAGAGACTATACTCCTTATGCTTTTTCAAAAACATATAACTACTGGTACATTTTTTATAAGGGCATTTACATAGATCCCAAGAAAACTCCAATATTTACATATTTTCCCAAAGCATGCTTTAATAGCATTGTACCTCATGTATTGAAAACTTGTGTTTTGAGGAAATATATAATTTTTGAACTTTCATCGGGTATATATGTAATTCCCCTTTTTTTTTATATCTTAATATCGTATCATCCATAGAATTAACTAGATTCGTCGACTACGATTTTATCTGACATTTCTGTAAATATATGATGAATCAGGTGAAGGAGGGGGTGATGATCAATTTTCATGAATTCCAGATCTCGAGTTTGGTTTGCATTTTAGTTTTTAGATTCCAGCTCTTTTATATTGATATATAGAAGCTAAAATTCAGTCCTGGAGTCTTCTGTTGAATGTCTGATGGAAGATAATATGTCACTTGTTTGATGACTTGTTTCTACTTTAATTTTACTTGCAGGTGAACTCTAGCTCATAACTGTGGCGGCTATATCTGAAAAACTTATGTTCTCAGGGATCATGCGGTCATGCCTTTTTTAACCCTTAACAAGTTTTATGTATGCAATTATTTAAATGTTAAATAATGATATCTTGTATATGTGGAAGCTGAGGTTTTTGTGATGTTTATAAGCCAAGTTTAATCGGTTAAACAGGTTCACCAAGATCAACTTTTATAGCAGCACATAGTCCCTATGGGAGTATTATTACTTCTTTGGTTTGTTTTCAGTGGTCTTTAATTATGTATATAGTTTACAAAGTTCTTATTGTATGTAATTAAAGTCTTTGATCTTAGGTTTGACATGAACCCAATTTACATCATTTTGTTACTAGCTTATTTTGTATTTGCTACATATAAAAAAATAAAAATAAAATAAGTATTTTCTCAAGGGTCAAAATGGGATTTTGGGCTGTAATACATTAATACCTCCATATGAGCAATTGCAGACAGATATTGGGGGGTCAATTTAGAACCTTAATCTTTACTATTTGGGATTTTATCATTTTCTTACAACATTGTTGTAAATTATTAGCATCAATTATATTCTCTTACCATTAGGATGTTTAAATGGTTTAATAACAAAAGTAAGATGTGAATGAATAAACCTTGAGCTGATGATAGAATTCATGGTATTGATGAGTAAAGGGAAGTGAGTGTTGTTTCAAGAACGAGTATCTATGATATGAGTAGTTTTGTAATATCACGGTATCGTGTGTGGTATTGTTAAGGGTAAAGTCCATAAATTAGCAACGTACTTTCTCGACTTTACACAGTTAGGTAACGAACTTTTTTTATTACCAATTTAGTATGTGAAACTTGCTAATTTTCGACAATATAGTCATTATGACCTGCTGTTTTACTAAAATACCCTTGTGTTCTTCACATAAATTTGCATCGTTAGTCCTTTTTATTAACGGCCGTTAGTAAATAACTTAAAATTTAGATTTCTTACTTATTCATCCGCTTTCGTCCCTTTTTACACATTTTATTCCTTTTTTGTACGTTTTCATCCGTTTTTTAATCGTGATTTTCGTCCGTTTTTGTACGTTTTCGTCCGTTTTTAAACGTTTTCGTCTGTGTTTCTCATGTATTGCATTTTCAGGTTAAAATCTCGCGATTCTTGATGTAAAACATCATTCCGGACAACTTTCATGTTTCACACTTTTGATGATTCAGACAAGAAAATGGTCAAAATCGTGATTTTAAAAAAAGTTTCTGTATCGATTTAAAATTACGATTTTGACCATCGATTAAAAAATGTTTCTGTATCAATTTTAAAAAAAAATTATGTATCGATTTGACCATCGTTTTAAAAAACAACTATATCGATTTAAAAAAAAAGGTTTTTGTATTGATTAAAAATCACGATTTTGATCATTTTCTGGTCCGAATCATCAAAATTGAAAAACATGAAAGTTGTCCGGAATGATGTTTTACATCAAGACTCGCGAGATTTTAACCTGAAAATGCAATACATGAGAAAAACAGACGAAAACGTTTAAAAACGGACGAAAACGTACAAAAACGGATGAAAAAGGACTAACGATGCAAATTTTAAGTTATTTACTAACGACCGTTAGTAACAAGGACTAACGATGTAAATTTTAAGTTATTTACTAACGACCGTTAGTAAAAGGACTAACGATGCAAATTTATGTGACGATATAATCATTGACCTGCTGTTTACTAAAATACCCTTGTGTAATGACTATATTGTCGAAAATTAGCAAGTTTCACATACTAAATTGGTAATAAAAAAAGTTCGTTACCTAACTGTGTAAAGTTGAAAAAGTACGTTGCTAATTTATAGACTTTACCCTATTGTTAAAGGTGTAAAATGATTGTATTGTGAGACCAATGACTTGTGCAAGAGGATTGATGACGTATAGTCTCCACTCGGGTCACGGACCCGATTAGTAAACAATACTAACACTTAAGCCCACCACGAGCGGGCCGCTATAACAATAACTGGACTACCAGTTAGAAGGTTTGGGCCCACAAGGCCCAAGCCCAAAGTTATTAATGGATTAGATACGGATATCTCCTAAATAAAGGAGATATATACCAAATATCCGATATCGGTGAATAGGCCGAAGAGTGAGGAGCACGAAACCTTATCGGTTACGTGTATATAAATAGGGCATCATAGCTCTCGTCTAAGGTACGATTTACAAACCCTAAACTCTTCACAAACCCTAAATTCGATTACTTACTCTCACGCCGGAGGATAATCGGGGGAGACAATCCCTCGATAAGCCTAACGGTGTTTGTTGCTTTCATAGTGCGCAGGTCCCCAAGCATTATCATCTAATTGATACGAGAACAGGAACCCAAACAAGGAACGCCCAACTTTTGTATCAACAAGTGGCGCCATCCGTGGGACCCTACACTAAGAACTAGGATGACGAAACACAAAAACGCAAGCCAGCGGACTCCGCAGATGGACAAGACACGCGGTGACCCTCCAAGGAGGAACTACCCGGATCTGACCCTTAGGCAAACCACTGGGACAACCAGTGCGCCTGGTCACCAAGAATTGGAATCAACCCCAATCATCCCAACAGTGGAGTTGCCCGCTGCAACAACTCAAACCACCACGGTGGTCCCAAACAATGAGGATCTTCAGCGTACTCTCTTTACCACTCCTCACCAGACGGCAACTGCTGTGGACAACACAGCACCGCCAGGCGCACCTGACAAAGAGAGGAGGATTAATTTAGAAGAAAACATTACTGCGCTGGAAGAAGATACTCAAGAAGCAATGTTAAAAAATTTCGTATCACGAAATTTTGATACATTGAATAATCTCCTGCAAGAGGAGTCAAGAAGAAGGTTGAGTCATAACTTACACGCTCGGCTTAACTTCAATGGAACATCTCCACCGCGTTACCTAGAGCGCGAGCATAACGAGAGGCGCACCAATGTCCACTCTAGACTCGGTAATTCGCAGTACTCGGAGGAATACGAGGGTAATGGGCGACGCACACCCGTTTTCTCTAGGCTAGGTAGTCGCAGAGTCCACGATAGAGTCGGACCACGGCGCTCACCAAGCGAAGGCTCTTCTAGATCTGGAAGCAGAAGAGCTTATGACAAATCTGGGAAACGATTTTTCCCAAGCGAAAGCCCTTCTAGCTCGAACTCTGATGAAAAACGGCGCAAACGCCGTAAAAGAAGCGATTCTTCCTCAAGCAGCTCCTCGGACAACGAGGATAAAGAAACGGGACACTGGAAGTCCAGAGGAAGACGTCGCGAGGAAGAGGACGACGACATATCCCTTCCTTGGCGTCGCCAAAAGGTTGATGCGTTCTCAGCGATTATTCGGACAACAAGAAAAGGCGCATGCCTTCCAATGTCAAAACATATGATGGAACGGGTGACCCTGATGATCACCTAAAAATTTTCAAATCCACTGTTGGCATCGAAAATTGGCCACAACCTGTGTGGTGCCATATGTTTAATTCAACATTGGTGGGGAATGCGCGAACTTGGTTTTGCAAACTTCCACGAAGAAGTATAAATGGGTATGAAGAGTTGCGGAAAGCATTCCGCTTGAACTTCACACAAAGAAAGAAGTGCGCTAAGGACCCAGTAGAATTGGCGAGGATTAAACAGCGCCAAGGGGAATCCACGAGCGCCTTCATGGAGCGCTTCAAAGACGAATGCATACACGTCAAGGCGTGTCCTGAAATACTAAAAATTTCAGGATTCATGAATGGGATCAACAACCAAGAACTTATCAAAAAATTAAATGATAAAGTTCCCCAAACTTTTAACGAACTAATGAAACGCACAAGGTCTTTCATTCAAGGAGAAGCCGTCGTCGCGGATAGCAAGAAAGGATACTCGAACTACAGGCCGCAAGAACAGTCAAGGAGACAATCTAATGACCATGGCGGCAATCGTAACAAAAGCTATCGCAATGATGGAGGCGCACAGGGGAACGACAAGTATACCCCATTGACAAAAACTCCTAGAGAGATATTCGCAACAGAGGGAGCAAATTTTCCTAAACCCCCACCAATGCGCACTCCAGAAGGAAAGCGCATAGGGAATGGGTACTGCGACTATCATGGACAGAAAGGCCACACAACGAATGAGTGTGTCCAGCTTCGCCAACTAATTGATAAATTAGTAAAAGAGGGCAGGATGGACCACTTAGTCAAGAACATTAAAGAAGGGAAGGATAAGCAAAGAACCGGAGATAAAAAAGAACCACCTAAAGACAAGGCAGACACAATTTACATGATACAATCATGGCAGCGCAAAGTCAAGCAAAAGGTCAGCCAGAGGTTCTCTCCTAACGACGAAATTTCCTTCCCAAAGTTGACTGCGGACAACGCAGTGGCGGAGCCACTCACCATTGAAATATATGCGGGAGGTCACAATATCCACCGTATGTACGTAGATGGAGGAGCATCTGCGGAAATAATGTATGAACATTGTTTCAAAAGACTACGGCCGGAGATACAAAGTCAATTGATCCCCGCCACATCATCGTTAACAGGCTTCACGGGAGAAAAGATATGGCCAATAGGACAACTACGCCTACTGGTTACGGTCGGTAACAAGGAGCACTCTACAAAAGCATGGATGAACTTCATGGTGATTAGATCTCCCTCGCCATACAATGGCATTATCGGAAGATCAGGAATATCAGCCGTACGTGCAGTACCATCCACGGCACATGGAATGCTCAAATTCCCAGTAGAAGGCGGCATTGTCACCCTTTACAACAACGCTGTACCTCCCGAGGAATGTAATACAGTTACATGCGAAGCAACGAACACTCCGGAACATGGCACAGCCAAAATCCCAAACTTGAAAGTGGCAATACACCCTGATTACCCTGAACAACAGGTGTCAATTGGAGGTTCGCTGTCAGATAAAGGGAAAACAGCTGTGTGCGCACTCCTGCAGAAAAACCTGGATGTCTTCGCATGGGAACCAAAGCATATGACTGGCGTACCTAGGTCAATCTCAGAGCACAAGCTACAAATCCGACAAGGATATCCGCCAATAAGGCAGAAGAAGCGTGGCCAGGCCCCAGAGCGCGCGAAAGCCATCCTGGAGGAAGTACACAAGCTTGT
>LBNU01029279.1:35317-45776 GCA_014162995.1 Artemisia annua
GTGCGTTTGGTGAAATATGACCTCTCAAACTTCTCTCCATCCGGATCATATAGAGTCATCTTTATGTGCCATGATCCATCTTCTTCCTTAGGTGGTCTTTCCCAATTCCATTTATGTTTATCGCCTTCGCTTTTCCACTTATTCATGGCTAAGTTAATTGGCAAAACTCCTAGGAAGTCAATCATCTTTCGAAAAACTAGGGGATCTTCAAAGGGGTCTAACTCGGTGTCCCTAGCCAAAAGTTGTTCTATCATTTGTGTTCGGTTCACAAATTCGTCTTCTAGGTAGAATGGGCGTTGGGGTCCTATGAAGTCTCCTTCTGACCATGGTCCGTATCTAGAGGGCCTCCTATTAACATCGGTTGATTCCTCAAGGGTGTCATAGGCATGTTTCTTAACATCATATACCGACCAAGTTTCTCCTTCTCCTACCGCTATCTTAGATTCCTTACAATCAATCATAGCGCTTGCGGTGGCTAGAAATCCTCTTCCTATCAACAAGGGGCATGTAGGGTCGCTAATCATGTCGAGGACGTGGAAATCGGCTAGAATTGTCAACTTCCCTATGTGAACTACCACGTCCTTTACTACTCCTACCGGGTATGCTACACTTCCATCTGCTAAACCTATTATTACCTCGGTTTCTTCTAGCTTTCCTAGTTTGAGGGCGGTATAGAGAGGTAATGGAAGTAAGTTAAGGCTTGAGCCAAGATCGGCTAATGTGTCATAAGCCTCTGAATTACCGATCTTGCACGGTAGGACAAATAAGCCCGGGTCGTCTAATTTCTTAGGTAGCTTGTTTTGAACGAAGGCGGTCCCTTTGTCGCCTAATTTGAGCTTTCGTATTTTTCTAAGAGGGCGTTATAGTACGGAGCTCGTGCTAAAACATCATTAACCGGACGTTCGAGGCGGAGTTCCTCGAATTCTTCGTCTATGTTTTGAATGGGTGGTGTTTCAACTATGTTGTTGACCAATTTAGTGTTGGATACCTTATTCTCATGGTCTTTTTGAGGGATTTGGGTTTGTTTGAAACACGTGCTCATGGAATTGACCGAATAATATTGTGGACAAGAACTAGGAGACGAAACCGACGAAATGGCGTTGACGTTTAGTTTCGGGTTCTTGACCGTGTTGCTAGGGAGTGCTCCTATATCTCGGTCATTGAGAACTTTCAACAAAGTGTCAATTTTATTGGTCACCTCGCTTTGCTTTTGTTTGAAATCGGCTTCAAACTTTGCTAGACGAGCTTCTTGAGATGCCATAAAATTGGACATCAATCCTTCAAAATTATTGGTACTACCATAGTTGTTGGAAGGATTGTTGTTGAAGGTACGGTTCGAGTTTGAACCGTTGGGTTGAAAACGATTAGGTGGGTTGGAAGAATTGGTTTGGGGCGCGTTTTGGTTTGGCTTCCACCTAAGGTTTGGGTGATTTTTCCAAGATGGGTTGTAGGAATCACCGTAAGGGTTTGGCTCGGGTTTGAAAGTGTACCACTTGTCTCCCGCTCCGTCGGTACGCGAGGATGCGTAGTCCGCAAAAGCTTGTTCGGGGAGTTCCATGCAATCACGAGTGTCGTGGGGACCACTACATAATTCGCACGAAGAAGTGATTTTGTTCACTTGGCTTGAAGGTTTAGGAGCCTCGTAGGATTTCATAAGAAACTTGACTTGGTCTTCAAGTTCTATGATCCTACGGTCGGAAGTGCTTGAATTATTCGAAGGCAAAGATATTGCCTTGACCGTTTTATTCAAATCACGGGGATCATTCCAACTTTCGTTGTCATATAGAGCAAGATCTTCTAGGAGATCCCATGATTGTTCCGCACTTAGATCACGTAGCTTGCCACCGGCCGCTTGGTCAATGGTTTGCCTCGTGGGGAGATTGATATGGTCATAGAAGATTTGGACTTGGAGCCAAAGGTCTATGCCATGATGAGGGACTTTTTGGAGTAAGTCCTTGAATCGAGTCCATGCCTCGTAGAGGGTTTCGCCTTGGCGTTGTTGGAACGCCAAGATATCATTCCTTAGCTTGGTAGTTCTCCCCGGTGGGAAAAATTGAGCAAGGAAACGAGTTGTGAGATCGTCCCAAGAGGTGATGGATCCTGCGGGAAGTCGCTCAAGCCATTGACTAGCTTGGTCCCGTAGAGAGAATTGGAAGAGACGCAATCGGGTCGTCTCTCGAGTTGCAACATCAAGGTCTATGGAATCTACGATTTTGAGGAAATCCTTGAGATGTTGGTTTGGATCTTCGGAACGAAGTCCATGGAATGCGCATCCGCTTTGCACCAACCGGATGGTGTCGGATCGCAAGGGAGACACATTGGCTCCTTGGGTGAGCTCAATGGTGTTTCGATAGCCTTGGTGGCTAGGACGGGAGTATTCTCCTAAAGTACGGGCTCTAGGAGATTGGTTTTGTTGGGGTGGTTGTTGTGGTAGTGGGTTGTTGGGATCAAGGATATTACCACCTTCCATGTTGGCGGATGGTAATGGTTACGAACAAAGACACGAAGAAAATAGATAGACTAAAGAAATCCTAGAAAAATAAAATAAAAAATCTCACTAGAAAGGAATCTAGTGAGTAGACCTAATAAAATAAAAATTCAACCTAAACAATAACTATTCCCCGGCAGCGGCGCCAAAAACTTTGATGCACGGGATTGCGACCACGCACTAGGGTTTTACTTCTCAAGGGATCTTGAGAAGCTTGCAATCCCCACCAGGCAGTGTACCTGACCGATGTAGTATAGTGTAGTGGTAAGTACCGGGGGATTGATCGTTCTCTAGGGGAATAGTGTCGTTAGGATTGAAAAACTACTCTAATAGGTCTAACGGTGAGGGAAGATTCTTTTTTGTATTTTTATATTTTTATGAAAGCAAGTAAAAATCTCGGGTTTGAAGGAGTGGGCGGAATTAGTTGCTAGTCAACTAACCCAAATACTACTAATGCAAATAAAATAAAATAACAAAAAAATAAATATTTGTGAAAACTATATGGATAGAAGTGTGTTTACTTAGATTTCCTTACTCCCTAACTATCTTTTACCGATTGATTAGTGTGTATTAATTGCATGGATGACGGATTGTATTCCTTAATAACGGTCGTGGGGGTGTGTACGGACTTCCCCAACTCTATAAGCTCCTACTTCACTCCTATGTCGAGCCGGCTAAGAAGCTCCTAACATGGGATCACTAGAATTCGCTCATGCATTAAATACAATCAAATAACCTTAGTACACCTTGGTTCATGTTTCTTAAGACGTTCAAGCATGTTACCAATTGGAAGTCTGCCAGTTTTCTTAAGCCTAACATCGATAAACATTCATCCAATACAATCAATAACACACCATTCAATCAATAATCAATAGTTAGGTTTCATTAGATCTAAGCAAACACAAAGAAAACCTAGCCTAGCATGTTAAACAAAAGACAAGAACAAGATAGAATCAAACAACACATAGACATATTGAATGATTAATTGATTACTTATCTTCAATGTAACATGGAAGATCTCAAGGTAAAAAACCTTGAAAAAGCTGCTAAAATTCGTCTAGGGTTTCTCCCTAAAAAGTTCCACACTAATGACTAAAAATTATGAGAATATATATAGGAAAACAGATCTGACGGCGTCACGTTATAGCCTTGACTCCGTCACCTCTTCGTGCTTAGGGTTTCTTGATGGCCTTCTTAACGCCGTCCCCCTTTAATCCATTCTGGCTTATCAAGACTTGACGGCGTCACATCCAAGCTTGACGCCGTCAAGGGTACTATTCCAGCAGACTTTAACACTTTGTCGAATTCTTCACTTTTATGCTCCAAAATCGTTCAAAATGCTTCATTTTCCAGAATTTCTCTCCAAAGTACCTAAAATGACAAAAGGACGATTTAGGGCAATAATTGATCAAATAAATACGATTTAGGGCTTAAATGACCCCCGAAAAGCGGTACACTTTTCGCCTTATCAAGAGCAGCACCCAAGATTGATAGATCTTAATGCAGGTGCAGCGGCAACAAGAGCATTTAGCCCGACATCTGAAAGCCAGCATGCACCTTTCAAGGATATATTAGTTAATGCTAACAACTGACTAAGCAAGAAAGCCAAGATATGTAATAAAACAAAGTTTGGTAAACATCGTCCGCACTGATCTAGTTGTAGTACCTGAAGACAAATATTCAAAATAAACAATTTTAGAAGGATGAAGTTCAATATTAGAATAAGCACAATTACGGCAACAAATTAAGAGAAAATGAAATAAATTGCCAGATGAGAATCTCAATGTGAGGTTACTAGCATCGGTCTTTTCAAATGTCTTTGAGAATTGTTCTTCGGTTAACCATGAACAATCACGTACACGAATCTTAGTAGGAGTTCCACTTGCAAGAAGGGAAAAAAATGGTGATTCATTTTTCTCGAGTCACAAATCAGTCGCGTAAGCTTGTGTCTAAGTACATCAGGCACACTTTTAAGAGGTTATTTCATCCAAATGTTGGGTCATGATTGTCATGCATAAATCCTGTAACGATGGGGCCAATCTCATGACACGTTGTTTCTCCTTGGGAACCCAATCAATGGAACAAATTCGGTTTTACTTTTCTTTTGTGGTGGCATGTTTGATGCTCGATCGTTGATTATCTTCATTGTAGTTGAGAAACACATATTTGTAGATAGACGACTACTTTAAACATGTGTTGCCTTGCTTTCAAGTTGGTTAGTAGAATGTATATATGCTTGTCAAAACGTCGCCGGATAGCCTGCAAAAATAATTTATAATAATTTATTAGTTGGCTGTAATCTCAGGAGTCGATATTCAGTAAAACATTTAAGTTTTTTCAAAGACCTGATCCAGAGAGTAGGGTGTATTTGTAGCTGCGAGCACTAGCTCTTTATCATCGTTGTGTCCTACACCCTGAGGGAATAAGAAATTGATATGTTTAGGCATATGTGTTGCAACAGTAATCAACTTCCTTTTCTTTCTGCTAAGGTTCATGTGCTGGTATATTAAACTTAGTGGTGGAAAATTCAACCCACTTATTATAAATGTGTCAACTGCAGTATGTTTCATCTCTGAAAGAACAATGGGTCAAATAAATAATAGTAAGAAGGAAACGGATAAATGGAGTCTAAAGTTGTGTGAAGTATATTTTGGATAAACATAACTTCATAAAACATTTTATTCAAGAGTTCAGATTACCGATTCAAATATTAATCTTTATATCATATTTAATGTGATAATTATTTACACTATAAAAAGATAAAAAGTGTTTCTGCTAAATGCACCAGCTTCAACCCGAACATAAATTACCCCGTCTAGTCTGTTATCCAACCCACCCATTTTGCCGCCCCTATATTTATCAATTAATGTAAGAACCTGGAAAAACTTTAACTTTTTTTCCTAGAGAAAGAATAAACGGGAGAAATAGTATGCACAATCAAAAGATCTAATAGCAATCAATTTATCATTTGAGTTCCCAACAATTACCTGCATCTGAACAAGAATTTCAGTTTTAATATGCCTTAAAGCTTCACTTTCATTGTCTTCACCTCGCTGGCCACTCAAAGAATCAATCTCATCAATAAATATGATGGACGGTGTACTTTCACGAGCCATTTCAAAAAGATTTGAAACCAACTTTCACTTTCACCCATCCACTTTGAAACAAGATTGGATGAAGAAACACTGCAGAAAAGCAGTAGTAGTTGGCACTTGCCAACATATTAGCCTAAGTTCATGAATACAAAAGAAGGCAAAAAGTAACATAACCAAGTCAAGGAAATTAAAATAGAGAAACCACGATCCATTTTTCATTCAGCAGAAATATGGACATTGTTTAGCCTAATACCAGTGATATTTTATATCATGTGCAGAAAAGCAGCAGTAACCGGCATTTGCCAACTTATTGTCAACAGTGTAGTGTTGACACATAGCAGTGACATTTTATAGTATGCTATTATATATTTTCATGAAAGTGTCAACATCGTTATGAAGAAGCAAAAAAAACCGATGAATGCATATCTAGAAGAGAACTTAGTTTTAGTGGAAATACATAAAATCACTTTCAAGCACACAAAATCACTTTTATACATGATATCTAACCAAGCTCATGCTCATATGCGGAAATTTAAAAACTACTACATCTCATACCAACTACTAGTGCATCAAACAAACAACCAAGCACACAAAATCACTTTCGTACATGATGCAGACTACATCTAACCTAGCTTATGCTCATATGCGGGAATTTAAAAACTACTGCATCTCAGACCAACTACTAGTGCATCAGACAAACATCCAAGCACACAAAATCACTTTCTTACATGATCAGACTACATCTAACCTAGCTCATGCTCATACGCGGCAATTTAAATGCTACTGCATCTCAGACCAACTGCTAGTGCATCAGACATACATACGCAAACTACATCTAACCTATCTTATGCTCATACGCGGCAATTTAAAAGCTACTGCATCTCAGACCAACTGCTAGTGCATCAACCAAACATTCAAGTATACAAAATCACTTTTGCACATGAATCAGACTACATATAACCTAACTCATGCTCATACGCTGCAATTTAAAAGCTACTCCATCTCATACCAACTACTAGTGCATCAACCAAACATTCACGCACACAAAGTCACTTTCACACATGATCAGACTACATCAAACCTAGCTCATGCTCACACGCGGCAATTTAAATGCTACTACATCTTAGACCAACTGCTAGTGCATCATCCAAAAATTCAAGCACACAAAAACAATTTCAAACATGACGTAGACTTCATCTAACCTAACTTATACTCATACACGGCAATTTAAAAAATACTGCATCTCAGTTCAACTGCTAGTACATCAGAAAAACATTAAAGGACACAAAATCACTTTCACACACGACGCGGACTACATTTAACCTAACTCATACTCATGCACGGCAAATTAAAATTTACTGCATCACAATTCAAATGCTACTGCATCACACAAACAACAACTTTAAAACTACTTCATCTTAGTTAAAATTTAAAACTTCTGAATAAAGTTAAAATTAAAACATAATGCATCATAATTTAAAATATAATACTTACTTGATGATACCGTAATTGATTTTTCCGGTTCAACTATTTTTTGACTTTTTTTACTTGTATAAGCATCAACCTATCACTCTTTCTATTTGCTAATTTTTTAAACAAATAAACGATTTTAGGAAAATAAATAACATAAAGATGCTCTAAAAACTCTTTATCGTAAAAAATACACTTACAAGGTGGTGTAAGTAGGTTTCTTCAATTATCAATAGATTTGGTTTAGAAATTATTAGGTTTTTGCTTTGATTGATTACAGGAAGGGTTGGATCAGCGAAAGTAAAGAAGAGAAAGACCGGAAAAGTGGCTTCGCTAGCCGTCCCTTGCCACAAGATAAGAACAACAAGAATGGTTGGATCAGTGCAAGTGAAGAAAAGGAAGAAGAGGATGAGGTGGACTCTGACCTAGAATCTACTGCAACCAGCCGCTACAACCCAAATTGAGCGAAGAATCGTGATCGTAAATGTGTTCTATCTTCTGTTTTAGACTTCATATTTCATTTCCTTTCCAGTTATCTGACAATTTTGGAATTTTCGAATCTATTGAGTTTTCCCTTGTGAATTGTTATGGAAATTTTGATAACCTTGGAAGCATTGTGACGATGATCTTGCATCTTGACTTGATTGATCTGGTAGGCTTCGTTACTTTCAAATAATTCTCATCGTTCTAATTGACTCTTTTAACGACATTGGCAACTAGTATTTTTGCGTATCATCTTGACAACAATACAATGTTCATATTTGCATTGAGGCAAACTTTGACTAAGAAGCTGAACAAGATCCCAACCTCTTGAATAGTTAATTTGTCAGCCTGAAGGCTTTGAAAACCTCTATCATAATTCCCGACCATTACACTTTTGCTACCATTATTGCCCTTGAGATTCGTACGTAAATTTCGCGGTTATGAAGTTCCCTTGCACCTATTTTGTCCACCAAGAGATGAACACTTTCATGTGAATTATGTTTTGACACCTTGAAGTTCAGATATGAATCTTGTTGAACCACCAAAATTTTCCACTGGAGGATGGAGCTGGATAGAACCTGAAGATGACAGCCAACGGTAACTACCCTGAAGAGTTAATGACATTTCTCGCAAGGCGGAAGATGGATGAACAGAACGCAGGAACCTGGTCAGGACGGCGAACCTGGAGCTGATGAAGAACATACAGTCTCACTTCCCTATTCACCTTGGTTGTACTAAGATGAATTGAGAGTGGAAGCAGACTGGATGAGGAGGAAATTGAAGACCGTACTAGAAATTCACGCTGCTCAGTTGTATTCCAAAAAGAAACTACAGAAGGCTTGAGGAACCAAACTCAAGATAGTGATTTCGTTTCACTCTCAGATTTAGAAGATGGATGAAGACTGACTACTTAGGCATAAGAAGATTCTAACGAGACGAATTCTTGAAACGAACCTTATGATGGAAGAATTGATGCCTTAACGACACGTTTCCTTCTTGATGATGATTGTTGATGTGGTTACATCTTTTCGAGATCCTCTTGTTTTGTCGACATCGTTTTGCTATTTGATCCTTGAATAGGACAAACCCAGGAGTTAGTTGGACTGATAGGTGGACTTGTAGCTTGTTTCACTGACTGAGATAGAGTATGATCATCATGAGGGCATATTTATATGATGCCAGTATTATGACATCTGGCCAGCGTGATAATACTTACATCATATAACGTGCACTTATTGTGTTCATAGGATGTCTTGAGAAGTGCCTTGGTAGAGACTTAGAATCTTGTCTTGATGGCGACGATCTGCGAATAGTGAGACCTTAGGGTTCTCTTGACCTGTGCGTTTGATCTACCTTATCGCCGTACGTTTTGGTACCTTTGGATACGTGTCTTGTGATTGTTTGACTACTATGACTTGATGAATCCTAAGTTCCATTGTAGAGCTTCTTGCCATTTAATGTTACCGGTCAACGTATGATTTGATTTGAGACACATCTATGCCTTGCTATCGATGAATTCGTTTCGTGATGACTTGTATATATGAAGGTTTGGATTCTGAGAATCGAGATCTATCAGCTTACGGAAATACCTTTGAAAGGTTGTCTTGATGACAAAACTGCTTGTGCTATCATCCGATACGTTCTTACTTGATCAGTTCATTGTCTTGTCCGAGAATGGAATACCCACCTAATCTTACATCTTCTTTTGGATATTTTGCGAAGGATATGTTTGCCACCTGTTATGCTTGATATGTGATTCCCTTGAGTTAGATTCTGTGCGATGTGCCCTTTATGGGAAACCGAAACCACTTTTGAATCGATAAGACCCAGTATTGGGAAACAAGATCTTCCATTGCTGAAAATTCATGAAGCTGGTGTATCTTCGTTTTCGTTTCGCCACCTTGCCTTGTTCATTTTCGAG
This sequence comes from Artemisia annua, assembly GCA_014162995.1. Taxonomy (NCBI): domain Eukaryota; kingdom Viridiplantae; phylum Streptophyta; class Magnoliopsida; order Asterales; family Asteraceae; genus Artemisia; species Artemisia annua. The sequence goes on from LBNU01029279.1 coordinate 44,775, forward strand.
GACGAAAATTCTTTTTGAGGGGGGAATAGTTGTAATACCCACATTTTCTTGACGTGATTAATTTACTAAAATACCCTCCATTCTGAAATTTTGAAGAATTAAGTACGCTTACCAAACAAGCTCGGAAATCAAAAAACGGTTATCGTACAACCACATATATGAACTTGTAACTTCAAGTAAATGTTATATGAGCTACTACATCATCATATGAACTAAAGAATATGAAATTTGGATTAAGAGATAAATATTGCACGTTACGTGACCTAACGGGTCCGAAAACTTCCAAAACTTGTACACTACTTGTATAATAATTAAATTATGACTAATCTAAGTTAATTTTGAGTCAAAGTTGGAAAATATAACCTCCCCCCCCCTTACTTGGCCGTCCATAGTGAGAAGATGGGATCAAATCCCCCAAATTTTGCAATTTCCTTATTTATGTAACCAATTTTCCAATTAATTCCTATTTACCCTAAAATAAAAATAAAAACCATTCTTTTCCCTGGTCTTTTTTTTGTACGCCTCTTCCTCCTTCCCCAAACCTTAATCCATCAAAAATATTGACCTTGTGACCTTGGTGATTAATTGTACGTGTTCGTGAGGAGATTTGGTGCACATTGGAGATCATTTGGAGGCTTTTGAAGGCATCCTTGGTGTTTTCTTGCCCTATTCAAACCACTACAACACCCTAGGAAGAGTTTGGTATCTTTTCTTGCATCCTTGATTAATGCTTTTCAATTCCTTTCATCAAGAATACTGTTATACGCGAGAACCAAAAAGATACGAATTGATATACGTAATATACCTATAATCGACCCATATAAAATTTTATGAGAAAATTGATAAAATTCGATTACCTTGATGATTTTTGATGTTTGATGATGATAACATGTTTATAATGATGATATGATATGAATTAGATAATTAGTTGGTTAATTATTGGATTAGAAGGGGTAAAGAAATTAGGGTTTATGTCTTTGTGATTTGGGACAGATTTGTTAG
>LBNU01029280.1:5230-23157 GCA_014162995.1 Artemisia annua
GAGTTAATGCAGACTAAAGCTCAAGTTGACAAGTACATGACTGCAGATATGGAAGAGATGATCAAAGACTACACCAAAGAATACTTAGGTGAAAATCTTGTATCTACAGTAACTCCAGAGCTGTCTGAACTGCTGAAACCAATCAGAAATGAGCTTGACATCAGGATTCGTAAAAACATCATCAAAACGCTTCAGTCAACTACTTTCTATCTGCAAACGAACAGGCCTCCTACTGAGCCTGTGGATTTAACTGTAGAACAACTGGAAACTCTGTTAGCTTCCAAACTTGCTGAAAAGGTAGAAAAGACTGATGAAGAAGCTGCACTACTTGAATCCCTGAGGGCAACAGAGTCATGTAAAGAAGCCGCTGGTGCACGCAAACGTCCAAGAAACGACGATGATCCGGACAAAGACTCAGAAAGCAAAAGATCCAAGTCTATCCGCAAACCATCATCATCCAGACCACCACCAGCATCTAAGACTTCTACCCGCAAACCACAAAGTTCAGCACCCAAGTCTAGACCTACAGCAGCAGAAGAACCATTCATGCTTCACCAAGATGATCAACAGGAGGAACCACAACATGAATTCATTCAAACTGAATCTCCTGAACCACAAACTGGAATATCATCAACAAATCAGACCGACAAGTCTAAGAGTGAGAATAAGCAAACCAAACGCTTTACATGGTTAGATGCTCCTGAGGCTCCCGAATCTGAATGGGTCACTACAATGATTAAAGCTCATCCACCGCTTGAAACCGAAGAACCACTCCCGGGCAACACTTTACAATACGCTCAGAGTATTCTTTCGGGTTTTCAGCTGGAAAAAGTGACGAAAGCTGAACTTAGACGAAGCAACAAGGATGCTCGTGACTTTCTAAAGGCACGATCAGGAAACAAAATAGAGCTGGACTACCATTTGCAGAACATTGCATCAGCTTTATCAGACTACTTTGATTGGCTTAATCCGGAAAGCAACTTCGATGCCCATGGAAAACACAACAAACCGTACTTCACCGACTGGACAAAACCTTTACCTCTTCAAGGCTTTGCTGACAAGCCTAGAATTCCATATCGATTCTTCTTCAACTATGATCTCCGCTACTTGCAACACGACATCACAACTTCCAAAGATCGCTACAAGTCTTCATTAAGGATTTCAGTACCAGCTGCTCGTTATGAGGTTCCAAACATTGAAGAAACCGCTCCTATTTTCAGCAACTCTATTGTGGAATACAACAGAGACGCTTTGTTTGGAATTCAGAACTGGTCAGAACGACGAAAGCTCGGCTACACTCACAGACGTGAACGTACATCCGGTGATGTGAAGAACAAAGGCCGAATCGTCGCAATCATGCAAATCCTGGAAGATAAACGGTTTGATTATGTCTACATGAAGGAAATAGTGGTTAAGAGGCAAGACGAACAGCTCTACAAGTTTTGTGAAGCCGATTTCCCACATCTTTATCTAGATGACGTAGAAGATATGTATCTGGAGAAAGTTCAAGGAAGAATGAGGGGCTTCCCAACGTCAACTCAGTACAACTTCATCTCTTCCTTGCTCATGTACATCAGACAACTGATCATCCGTGAACGTGTAGAAGATCTACAGTTAGGTGTTGAAAGCTACCAGAATCATCTCAACTTGACCAAACCACAACTCATGATCGAAGAACTACATGACGCATCTCAACTAATGATTCTCCAAAAACCAAAGTTCGGGGTTACCTACCTCAACTCAAAGAATCAGCTACGGTTCATGCGGTTCGACGAGCTTCATAAGTTCTGTGATGCTACCTTGCAAAGAGTTCGTGATGGTCTAGTGGGGAGATTGACGGACGATCTGAACAAAGTAAAAGAAGGAAAGAATACCCGTTGGAAATCTAGCACAAGAAGAATGGTAAAGAACTTCATCCATGCCATTGAAGAAAGGCTCAACCGGAGGGAACAAATTAGGAGGCTGGAAAGTTATATCGGGGTTCGTCCATCGTTTCCAATCCTGACATTTCAGAGGCCCAATGCAAAGTTCACCGACTTCAATGCCTTGACCTCATCCCAGACTTAAGCTTTTGGTATAACCTTTCATTATTTCCAATTCATTCTTGATTATTGTGAATTATTAAGGCTTGTGTACACATAACAGTGCACAACCCATACCTTGTAAAGAAAGGACCCTGTGGTACGCTTCAGTGCTACAATCCTAAGATAAGGAGCGAAGGCTTCTTACTTTTGAGTAGAATTTATCAAACTTTTCAGATTTTCACAATTCTACTCAAAAGACAAGTATTTCACCTCAATGAGTATCCACAAGTTGAGGGGGAGTACTTGTACCAAAACATCATTCTTAAAATCCCAAATCTTTGATGATAACTCCCCATAAGACTCAAAAAGCATATTTTAATCAAAATCGTTTGCAAAAACAACATTTGATATGCTATTTTTGAGGGGGAGAAGAAGAAAATGATCAAAATATGATGTGGCAAAGTTGTATCTCACTCGAGCTCGACTCAGAATTGACCCAAGAATTGACGAAACAAAAACCGTTAGCATTCCAAAAGGATTTATCCGAGTAGATTGTACCATTTCGAGAAACTCTTTCTAGACGTTACTTTGACGGGTCTAACTTCCTTTATGGAATGTTTACAACTTCAAGGTAGTTATTAGGGCTAGTTGTCAGCTAAAATCTGACAATGCATCCCTTTAACTAAGCAACGTAACCGTGTCCCTCGGTACATGTCTATTAAGAGTGGATCAATTCTAAAGTGCAAACTTCTCCCGCATGTGTTATTTTCCGCAAAATATTCATAAGCACATGTGGAGGGGGAGTATTTCATAAGAAAATAAAACCCTCAAAGTGTTATAAAATGTTTTTATTCTCAAACACTTTGAGAGATTTTCAAATGAATGGTTTCAAAAGGCATCACTAGGATAGTCATGGATTTATAAGGTGACTAAGGTTAGGAATAACCGTCCTATGATCCGCCTAAACCGGAGGGATCTACCCAAGGACATCACTAATAGTTAGTATTTAGAAGTCCTTAGGTATGATTCGAAAAAGGAGAAATGAATGAAACGGAGAAAGAAGGGGTTGAAGAATTAAAAAGAAAATGGAACCCGACGAATGGGTAAAAGATAGCGGGTGCTCAAGACACATGACGGGGAATCGCAAACTATTCTCTACGTATAAAGCCTACAATGGAGGTAATGTTATTTTTGGTAGTGATCGTCGTGGAAAAATCATAGGCAAAGGTACGATCTCTCAAGACTCCCTAACTATTGAAAATGTTGAGCATGTAGATAATTTAAAATACAACTTGCTTAGTGTAGGACAAATATGTGACAATAAGTGTAGGGTTACCTTTACCGATAAGGATAGTGTAATTACTAAGGATGAAAAAGTCATAGGTAGAGGAATTAGGAAAGGCGGGGTATATGTCATGAAACTAGGAGATAAATTGGAAGATAGGATATGCCTAGCGACCCTAGACGAAAACTCAACTTTGTGGCATAGGAGATTAGGTCATGCAAACATGCAACAAATCCAATCATTAATATCTAAGGAACTAGTTAGAAACTTGCCTAGCCTTAAGTATAATCAACACTTTTGCGATGCATGTAAAATAGGAAAACAAGCACACACTAGTCATAAAGCTAAGAATATAATATCCACCACTAGATGCATAGAACTACTTCATATGGACCTCTTCGGTCCATCCGCGGTGCGGAGCTATGGTGGCAATCGCTACACGTTAGTTACAGTAGATGACTATTCACGATACACGTGGACTAGATTTCTAAGCGATAAGACCGAAGCCTTTGAAAAATTTGAGACCTTTAGTAAAATGATACAAAATAAGCTAGGTTGCACTATAGTTTCAATTAGGACGGACCATGGTAGGGAATTTGATAACGAAGTACAATTCGGAAAATATTGTGACTTAAATGGAATATCTCACAACTTTTCCGCCCCACGAACACCTCAATCAAATGGAGTAGTAGAAAGGAAAAATAGGACCTTACAAGAAATGAGTAGAACTATGTTAAATGAGCAATCTATCCCACAAAAATTTTGGTGCCATGCCGTAGATACTTCAACATATATACTTAATAGGGTGTCCATTAGAAGAATACTAGGAAAAACTCCTTATGAGTTACTAAGAGGTAGAAAACCAAACATAGGCTACTTTAAGGTATTCGGAAGTAAATGCTTCATTCTCAACACTAAGGATTATCTCACTAAGTTCGACCCTAAGTCAAATGAAGGAATTTTTCTAGGATACTCACAAAATAGTAAAGCATATATAGTCTTAAATAAAGATACTATGAAAGTAGAAGAATCATTAAACGTAACCTTCGACGAAACTCCTCCACCACCTAGGACATTACCTTTAGAAGATGATGATGTTATAGAGGAAGATGCTATTGAGGTTAGTAAGACAAAGCCCATAGGAAATGATATTGAGGAAGAAAATTTAGAAGAAAACGAAGTTGTAAATATTAAGGAATCTAGGTCACACCCATTAGACAACATCATAGGTCACCTAAACCAACGAACACTTAGATCACAAGCACAAGACAAAAATAACTTCTTTTGTTTTGTGTCAACAATAGAGCCTAAGAATATAAATGAAGCCTTAAAGGATGAAAGTTGGATTATGGCTATGCAAGAAGAATTAAATCAATTCAAAACAAATGATGTTTGGGAATTAGTACCGAATCCTAGGAATGTGACTATAATAGGAACTAAGTGGGTATTTAGGAATAAACTAGATGAAAATGGAATAGTTACTAGGAACAAAGCTAGGTTAGTCGCCCAAGGTTATAATCAACAAGAAGGAATTGATTATGACGAAACCTATGCCCCCGTAGCTAGATTAGAATCCATTAGAATCCTTTTAGCTTATGCCTGCGCCCTAGACTTTAGGTTATACCAAATGGATGTGAAGAGTGCATTCCTTAACGGTTTTATCAATGAGGAGGTATATGTGGCACAACCTCCAGGATTCATTGACTTCGCAAAACCTGATTATGTTTATAAACTAAAGAAAGCTTTGTATGGTCTTAAGCAAGCTCCAAAGGCTTGGTATGATAGACTAAAGGCATTCTTGGTTAAACATAATTATTCCATGGGAATGGTAGATAACACTCTCTTCACTAAAAGAAGTGACCCTCATATTATCATTGTTCAAATATATGTCGATGACATTATATTTGGCTCAACTTGTCAAGAAATGTGTGATGAATTTGCCAAAATCATGCATGATGAGTTTGAGATGAGTATGATGGGAGAACTAAACTTCTTCTTAGGATTACAAATAAAACAACTAGAAGACGGAATATTCTTTAACCAATCTAAGTACATTAAGGAAATGCTTAAGAAATTTGGCCTAGAAGACTCTAAACCACTTAAGACACCTATGTCTACGGAAATTAAACTCACAAGAGATGAAGAGGGTGAGTCCGTAGATAATACTAAGTATAGAGGAATGATAGGAAGTCTACTATACTTAACGGCAAGTAGACCCGATATCATGTATAGTGTTTGCCTTTGTGCTCGCTTTCAAGAGGATCCCAAAACCTCTCACCTAGAAGCGGTTAAGCGTATCTTCCGATACATTAAAGGCACTATACACTTAGGATTATGGTATCCTAAGGGATCCGGCATAGAAACCATTGTCTATGCGGATTCGGATCATGCGGGAGACTACGTAGATAGAAAGAGCACTAGCGGTATTTGCACGTTTATGGGATGTTGTTTAACATCTTGGTTTTCGAAGAAGCAAACCGCTCTTGCTATTTCTACCACCGAAGCCGAATACGTAAGCGCTGGAAAGGCATGTCAACAAGCACTATGGATGAAACAAGCTCTCGTAGACTATGGCATTAGGTTAGAAAATATCCCCATTATGTGCGATAATAAAGGAGCTATAGACTTAAGTAAGAATCCCGTTCAACACTCTAGGACTAAACACATAGAAATACGCCATCACTTTCTTAGGGATAACGTACAAAAAGGAAACATCACTATAGAAAAGGTAGCCTCGGAAGATAACATTGCCGACATATTCACTAAGCCCCTTAAGCGTGAATCATTTAACCACTTGCGTTTAGGATTAGGAATGATGGAACAAATTGATTGAACTTTCTTGAAAAACCAAAACTTTCTGAAATTTCAAAATTCTGGACACTTTCAAGTGTCAGATGGGCGGACCCCTTAAATATATAAGGGCGGCCCCCTTAAAATTAAGGGGACCGGCCTCTATTTAAGGGGGCCGGCCATCTGATGGTGAAAGTTTCTGTGTTTTCGTTATTTTCCTCCAAAATCTGAGTCTAGGATTCTGTTTTGCACAAAATCAAGAATTGAGATATTTTGTTTGCATAATTATACTTTCAATAAAACCTCAATTCCTTTCCAAAACATTCTCACGATTAGGAAAACTCATTGTTGAATAAAAATAAAAACGTTTTTCTAAAATCATGCATAATAGTCTTACTCTCGTTGTTTATGAGTATATAATCTAATGTATACTTATATATAACACTTGGAAGTAAGCAAATTTAATTCAAGGAGACTAATGATTGTTTCTCAAGATCATTTGGTTTTAGGAAGCAATCTTTACTCCATATTTGTTTCATTTAGGCACACATTAGAACAAATTCAAGAACTTCATAGTCATATTTGTTCCATCACTAGTTAGACACTATTAGGTGCCTTTACTCTAAGATTAGTTGCCTTAGTGTACCTTTGTTGCTTATTTGATAATTTGCTTTAAATGCATGCTTGATTATATTCATATATTCTATATGCTTAATTGCTTATTAGCTTTATTTGCATGTTTAATTATGCTTAATTATGCTTATATGATTAATTGATAGCATGTATGCTTTTCATGAAAATTAGACTATGAAAATACTTGCCTAGTTGCCTAAAGAGTTGGTTCTGCCTAAAACCAAACACCTTTCTGAAAATACTTTGCCAAAAAACCCAAACCAGGCAAGCTGGAGCGTCAGATATGGGCGGCCCCCTTAAATCAAAGGGGCGGTCCCCTTAAAATTAAGGGGACCGCACAGAATTAAGGGGACCGGCCATCTCCTGGACGAGGTTTCCTGTTTGCTTTATGCTTTTCAGCCCATTTCACCCTATTTTGATTCCTCATTTCCCTGAATTCACAAACATCTTTTATCAACCAAATCCAACACATATTCCCCTTCCATAAACACAAAATCACCACACTATAAATACCTTCCATCACCATAAATGCTCATCCACTCAACAACCAAATTCACTTCATCATGACAACTCACAACAACCATAAACCCAAGTTTTCAAGAGTTGCTAAAATCTCCGTCAAGCCCGTATGGAGAAGAAAACTTGATACTTGTCAAAACTCATCATCCACAAATGATGTTGCCTCTATCCAAGCAATACCTAAGCCTTCAAACTACCCAAATGACACCACTCTTCTACATCACCAAGACAATCTCACCATCACTCTCACCAACAAAAATCCACCTTCACCCATTTCATCTCTACCAAATGACCCTTTTGAGGTAGATGCTCAACTTCAAAACAACCACCTCAACTCTCATTCAAACATTAACCCAACTCCAAATTCAACTTCACCATCATCACCTACCTCCGAACAATTCAAGTTCGTTGAAGAGCTCAAAGAAGCTCATGAGCTAAATGCTCTTCTTGCGTTGCACCTCACTCAACGCAATTTGGAACAACAACCATCATCCACCACTTCATCACCATCAAATCATTTATTCCATCTTGAAAATCATGTCAACAATTGCATTTGTTGTACATTTCTCCAAGAACAACATCTTGTTCTCAATGAACGTCTCACATGGATTGAGCATCTACTCACCAAAACATCACCAATATCTCCACCACCAAATTCCTCCACTCCATATCCATCACCTTCACACCTTTAAATGCATCCTCCATGTACCCATCAATAAAATCACCAATCACCCTTTTGTTACCCATGCAAGACCTCTCATGATGGCAACTCGAGTACTTTCTTAGTGTAGTTTTCTAAGACAAGCATACATGTATGCCAATGTACTCTTTTATGTGTTGTAATAAATTTATGAATGAATGTTATTGTCATTGCTATGATTTATTATCCATTGTCTTGCTTTATATGCCTTGCTTTATATGTATGCATGCTATATATATATGTTGTGCTATCTAAATATTTTTGCAAGCATTCCATATCTCGATTATTTGTTATGACCTCAAAACGAGGGGGAGTATACATCAAGGGGGAGCTCCATGCAATCGGGATAAACCTTTTTGATGCTAACAAAAAGGGGGAGAAGTGATATAAACTCATATTAATACTTGTATATATACTAATTTTTCGCTTAATGAGTTTAGATTTTGTAATCATAAAAAAGGGGGAGATTGTTGACATAAATAATGCGTAAAAACGTTATTTATATTTTTCGATGTCTCTACGTTTTGATGATCACAAAATGAAATTAAACGTAAGATTACTATGTAAACAAGTATTAAGCTAGTTTATATCATTATATCCAACTTAATCACTTAAGGTATGAATAAACAAGTGCTTAATACATCTCATGATCAAAGGGGTATTTAATTAATTAATACAAAGTTTATTTAATATTATATATTTTTGAAAAACAATTTTGGTAATAAAGAAAAATGTTTTAATCATACTAAATACATGAATTCAAATTTTTAACCAAAATCAGTTAGTTTTTCACCAAATAAACTTTCCCCACAAAAAGACAAAGAATCTGGCCGTTACAGTAGGCCGGCCCCCTTAATTATAAAGGGTGGCCCCCTTAATTTTAAGGGGGCCGGCCATGAATTAAGGGGACCGGCACGCTCCCTGTGTCAGATTTTGTCAGAATTTTTTTCCTATAAATACCACCTTAAATCTGGCATTTTTCCTCACCTTCTGCACAAAATTTTCAGATCCAAAATCTCTCTAAACATCTTCCAAAATCCTTTGATCATTAGATTACTAATCCTTGTTTCAAGTGATTCAATCCCTCACCATCCATCATCATCCTAAGTGCAAAAAAAGAATACTCCTTCAACCTCAAGTTTAAGAAGTGTTGTGTACATTGTGTATATTACTTGTATAGTTGTGTTGTGACTATTGTAAGTAGATTAAGTAGTGCTAGTTGTGAAGTAGTTGTGTTGTGAAAAGAAGAGAAGTTGTGTTGTGAAGAGAAGAAGGTGTGTCGTGAAGAAGAAGTTGTGTTGTGAAGAAGAAGTCGTGTTGTGAAGAAGAAGAGAAGTTGTGTTGTGTTGTGTTGTGTTGTGTTGTGAGATTGGTTCTAGCTACTATTAGGACCCGACATTTAGCTTTGTGTCGTTAAGCCGGTGTAAGCAACGTTGTGTAAGGTTTTCTCCGCCATAAGGGAGCTTGTTGACATAGTGAAGAAAACTCCCGAGTTAGGTGCTCGGGGAGTGGAGTAGGACGAAGAGGAGATTCGTAGCCGAACCACTATAAATCCTTTGTCTCACGGTGCCATCTTTCCAACTCTATCTTTTCACTTACTTACTTACTTTTATATTTATCAATCATATACTTGTTGATATTATTTGCTTATAATTGTGCAAGTTTCTTGGTGACACATAAATATCGAATTGGTGTTTTTATAAACAAAGTTTTTATAAATTAAAAAGACGTAAAACTATTCAACCCCCTTCTAGTTTTCCACATAATTTTTATGTTGCACAACACTAACCTTGATGTAGGTTAAGGAACTTAATTTGATCCATGGATCCGCTAACAACCTTAGGAAATTGGAGTTCACTTCACTAGGGATGATGCAAGCTCGCCATTTCGGGGAGAAATTAAGTTAACTCCAAGGACACACCCCTTTTTGTTCGACAAAAGGCGGAGAAGAGTGTAAACGGAGAAGGAAATGTAGAAGGTGTGTTGCGGATACAAGTAAGTAATACGAACACAAGTAACTTTTTACATTTTACGTTCTATCACGTTTACATATTTTGTCATCATCAAAAAGGGGGAGATTGTTAGTGCAAATATTACGATATTTAATCTATGCGGTCTCGTTTGTTTTGATTGATGACAAACGTATAACTTGATACATAACGTAAAATGTACAAGTTACTTGTAATCATACTTTGTCTCAACAAACATTCAACACCTCTCAACGTCTCGAGTCATCGTATGCTACAACACAGGTTCGTACATGTTTGTTATGTAGCATTATGATCAAACCCCTTGACCAACCATTTAGAATGACTAAAATACTTTTAGGGTCTTTAAGTATTTTAGGTGTCAAAGTGCACTTTAGGTGTCAAATAGAATAAGTGCCACTTTAGGTGTTAAAGTAATATTAGTAAGTTTTACAAATGATAAAAATGTGATGACATTAGGAATCAAACATTTTTAGTAACTCATTAACTTACTATAACAACATTACTTAGGCAATATATACAAGTTTACTTTCATATATATCTTAAACTTAAAAAAGAAATATATATACATCACATCATGTGCATTTATGGAAAGGTTGAGTGTTTGACTTTCCATAAGACCTCTTACACATTTTGGATTTATCTATTGTGTGTTTGACTAGAAGTAAACTTGATGTGACATTGGTAGATATTGAAAGTTATTGTGAATATTAGTATGTCTGGTTCTGGCGGAACCTTCGGGCATAAGGGGCGGAACCTTCGGGCATAAGGGGCGGAACCCTCAAAAGGGTTCCGCCGGATCCGTGGGTCTGCTGAAGCCTTTGGCTATAAATAGCAGCCCATGGTTTTCTCATTTGGTTGATGTTTTTGAACATACATCCTCTCTATCATAAAACATATATCTAAATCAGTAGCTAACCATGTAGATACACACATGATTCACCCTTTACATAATGATCATAATGTTGCTAACATTCATCATTGTTGTAAGCATATCATACTTCATGATCCACCAAGAAGGTTACAAGATCTTGAAGTCATCATTCATTAAAGCATTCCAACATATGAAGATTCAAGGGCACTTGACATCCTCAATGATTGAAGACTTCTTATTCAAGAAGTTCATGTAGATTAGTCATTCATATCCATTAGACTTTTATGTCTTGGATCATCATTGTATCATCACAATATAGTTTAGATGGTTTATGTGTTTATGCCATAAAACACAAGGTTTTTATGTTGGGCCACAAAACATAGCGGGAGTGGTTGTACCCTTGGTAAAGAACTCGACATCTAGCTTAGTGTCGGAAATATTGTATAAGCGACGATAGGAGTGGTTGTACCTTATAAAAGAACTCGGTATCTAGCTTTGTACCGGATAAAGTGTAAGCGACGATTGTAAGGTTTTCTCCGCCGAGAAGGGAGGTTGTTGATCTAGTGAAGTAACTCTCGAGTTGGGTACTCGTGGAGTGGAGTAGGGCGGAAAGGAGATCCGTGACCGAACCACTATAAATCCTCATGTTCGATTTGCACTTTCCTTTTACTTATTGCTTTACTTTGATGTTGGCATTATGTGATTGTTTGTGTTGTGACTTGTTGATTGTACTTGTGTGATAACATGTTTTAAGTTATGTTAGTCATAAACTACAAGTAACATCTTTCATATTAGAACAAGCTAAAAATGGACATTTGATACAACAAGTTTAAAGTTTTTAAACGATAAACTATTTAACCCTCCTTCTAGTTTTCCATAGAGCGGTTAGCCAATCTTAAAAAATAATAATAATAAATTAAAAAAAAACTCGTCTTGGAAAAATCTGGGCTCGACCAACAAATCTCACCTAGAATTAAACTATGGCAGAATGGAGATTACAAACATCAGTCTAGAGAAACCAACCGGAAGCACAACCGCTTTGAGCTACTCATAAAAACACCTAAGGAAATTCTAGCAATGGAGTCCATGAAAGCAAGGTTTGTTCCGCCACCTCCCATGACACGAGCCCCAAAAACCAGAAACAAGAATAAGTTTTGTGAATTCCACAGGGACAAGGGACATAACACATATGACTCCATTCATCTAAAGAGGCAAATTGAAGAGGCTGTGAAATCACGGCAGCCAACATACTTGGTAAAAGAAGTCAAACAAAGTAATTCAAAGGGTAGTGTGAGCAAGGCCGCCAAAAAGTTAAAGCCGGTCGAAAAGGAAAAAGGAGCGGTCATCTTCATGGTGCAATCCTGGCAAAGGCACACAAGGCCAGTGGCAAAGGTGGTTCATTCATCACAAATGAAAATCTCGTTTCCACCACTCACGGTAATGGATATAGAAGACTACGTACCCCATGGTGATATGGGTTTAGATAGGCGGACATGACATCCATAGGATATATGTGGACAGTAGAAGCACCTCATAATTACTTTATGAACACTGCTTCCTGAGGCTACGAGCAGATGGAGAAGGTTGATGCCGGCAACTGCACCGTTGATAAGATTTTCTAGGAAATCTCTTAGGCCCATCACAAATGGGATTTGGTTTTGGCTAGCAAAGATCATGGAGGTCTCGGATTTGGTAGTCCACATTCGCTTAACTTGTCTCTTTTATATAAATAGAGGTGGAGATTCCACAATTACCCTAATGCTTTGTGGACTAAAATTATAAAAAAATTGTATCCTTTTTCTCGAGAAGCACAAGGTTGGTATCAGGTGAGGAAACATGTTGGTCCTTGGAATAATATTATGTAAATTCTGTCTGATCTTCATAATGCAGGTTTGGTTCCCAGTTCTTCTTTGAAAAGGAAGATTGGAGATGGAATGAGTACTTTATTTTGGCATGAGTCTGGATTAATGATACCCCATTGGCGCAACAATTTCCTGGTCCCTTTTCTGACTAGAAGAGTTAAAAAATGTTGTGGTTGAGGATCATTGGAATGGCTCGAGTTTCTCTTGGAATTGGAGACGTCCCTTGCGTGGAGGTATTGAAGATAATCAATATAATAAGATTTGTGATATTGTCAAGCAAGTTACTATTATTCAATCTGACGATTCTTGCAGATGGTGTTGTGATACAATGGATTCGTTTTTGGTTAACGGGTTACGTAAACACCTTGATTGTTTGTCTTTACCTAGTCATTACCTAGCGACTAGGTGGAATAAGATAGTTCCTCGAAAGGTTAATATTCATGTGTGGAGATTGATTAAGGATCATTTGCCTACCCGGTTTAACTTATGGTTTCGTGGTATTGACAATGTCTCTCTTATATACCTTATGTATAGTAATGGTTTGGAATCTATCTATCATACGATGTCTGAATGCGTTATCGCGATTAAGCTTTAGAAATTGGTTGTTAAATGGCTAGACCTGAATCTCTATTTTCAGCTTCCTCCTATTGAGTTCCTAGACATTGTTAATAGCCAGGGTAATTTGCATAAGGCTAAGGATGTTCTTTTCACTATCATTTATACGGCTTGGTGGGAGCTTTGGAGATTCTGAAATGAACCTATATTTCGGCCCGGGAAGAAGAGGAATGTTGGTATGGTGGACTCTATTATTCATTTTTCAGATATATGGTATCGGAATAGGCATAAGAAAGCAAGTATGTATTGGGATGATTGGCTTAAAAATCTGCTTTTGTTTGTATAATCTATTTGTAGGGCTGTAAACGAACTAAACGTTCAGTGAACATTTCATGAACCGTTCGGTAAAAAGTTCGTTTATGTTCGTTCGTTTATTAAATGAATGAACATGAACAATATTTTACGTTCGTTTAGTTAAATGAACGAACATGAACAAAAGTCTCGTCCGTTCATTTATGTTCGTGAACGTCCGATTATGTGTTCGTTAAAGTTCGTTTATGTTTATTTATCTATTTATGTTCATATATCATATCTTTTAATTTTATAATTTAAAAATTGATATGTTTAAACAAAACAACACTTTAAAACAATATATTGTGAAGATTTCAATAAAGTTTATGTTTGTTTGTCTATTTTCATTTATGTTCGATAATTTATATTCGTTTAGCGTTCGTTTAATGTCTTAATGAACGAACATGAACAACTCATTTTCTTAATAAACAAACATGAACAAGAAAATTCGTCCGTTTAAGCGTCCATGTCCATTTATTTGTCCGGTTAAAATTAGATGAATGAACATGAACAGGGCCCCGTTCGTGTTTGCCCGGTTCGTTTACAGCCCTATCTATTTGGGACCTATCGTATGAAGGTTGTTTGCGATTATGTGATGGTTGTTGTTGTGAATTGCTTCTCGTTGCTAGGAGTATCGAGCAAATCAAGATTGTCTGGATCTTTTGTTGATATGTCTTTTCTTGCTGTAATTTTCCCCGGCGCTTGTATGGGACTACATCAAAAACACCACGGAGTGAAAACTGGTGGCATGGCCTCCGTGGGTGGGGATTTTTCTCTTGCCTTGGTTATCTGTAATTGGCAAGAGTTTTTCATTCTTTTTGTAGTCCTCGCAGTTAAAGCCTCGGAAGGAATCTAGNTTGTGAAGGCGGGGTAACTAAAAATACAGAAGGGTTTATTATGTAATAAAATTAACAAAGAAAAACATAATCACCCCATCTTTGATGAACCAAACTTAAATTAGATTCACTCGATCCTAAACCTAAATCTTAAAATCGATTTTCTACTTCTACTTGACTGACTCATAATTCTTAGGTCAAATTGATTGAATCACTATTCTGTTTCGATTATTGAAGAGACCCGAAATTAGGGTTTTTGAAACTCGAACCTATACTTCAGTTTTGGTGACTTGATCAATTGATTAAAGTCCGTATAACATGTAGGTGATTATTGATTTTTGTTAAGGTTTGTGGGTTTGTTTATTTGAGATTACAACTTTTGAGATTGATGTCGTGTTTATAGAGTGATTGATCGAATGATATACTTTCTTGTCCAGGTATGTTACTCTTCCACTAATTGATTTTTGTTACCACGCATTATTATGTTTTAACTGATGACTTGGTAGTAATTGTACCATATGGATCATTGTTCTTTAACAAACAACACATCAATCCATTAAGATGATTTGGGGAAGCCATATGTATATCTTTGTTTGATTATGATAAAAACTTGATATAATAGGAACAAGATAAATCAGCCAAGCATNGTACAATTAAAAAAACTTAAATAATACCTTATTTGGCAAGTGTTTGTAAATTCGTTTTTCTTTAAAAAAAATCTGCCAAAAAATACATGTGTCAAAAATTAAAAGATTAAAAACTTTGTGAAGGCGGGGTAACTAAAAATACTGAAAGGTTTATTATGTAATAAAATTAACAAAGAAAAACATAATTACCCCATCTTTGATGAACCAAACTTAAATTAGATTCACTCGATCCTAAACCTAAATCTTAAAATCGATTTTCTACTTCTACTTGATTGACTCATAATTCTTAGGTCAAATTGATTGAATCACTATTCTGTTTCGATTATTGAAGAGACCCGAAATTAGGGTTCTTGAAACTCGAACCTATACTTCAGTTTTGGTGACTTGATCAATTGATTAAAGTCCGTATAACATGTAGGTGATTATTGATTTTTGTTAAGGTTTGTGGGTTTGTTTATTTGAGATTACAACTTTTGAGATTGATGTCGTGTTTATAGAGTGATTGATCGAATGATATACTTTCTTGTCCAGGTATGTTACTCTTCCACTAATTGATTTTTGTTACCACGCATTATTATGTTTTAACTGATGACTTGGTAGTAATTGTACCATATGGATCATTGTTCTTTAACAAACAACACATCAATCCATTAAGATGATTTGGGGAAGCCATATGTATATCTTTGTTTGATTATGATAAAAACTTGATATAATAGGAACAAGATAAATCAGCCAAGCATGTTAAAAACTCATTCTTTTATCGAGTTTGTATATTCACGGTTCTCATATGAGACGTTTAAATAATATATTTTACCCAATTGTTGATTATTTCGAATTTGAAAGCTGATTGAATCACACATCCATTCATATATTTTCGGACATGTGATCAAATCATTCACCTAGGCCGTTACATGGAAGCTCACCTAGGCTGAGCATTGGTTTTAACAAGTATTTTGCGATCCACCGTCTGTCAAAGACACAATTTCCATTCTTCGTGGACTACGTGAGCGGCATGAACTTCATCACGGGGTCAAAATCTCTGATGGTGCTTTAGTTTCCGAAGCTATACTTGCCGATAGATACATAACAGAGTGCTCTGTGCCTGACAAAGGTTAGAACAACGTCTTTCTGTTTAATAATACTCGCCATATGTCTTTGTAGTTGTATTCAAGTTAATGTATCAAAAGGGTTGTGCTCATATAAGCCTAAACTATGGGTAATAGATGATTGCCTACTCTGGCACTATCACAAATAAATGGTGTTTCAATCTTATTGATCATTGTATGCAAGAAAGAATTGTTTCATAAGTTCAGAAGCTGCTAAATTTCTTTTAAAGGAACAGTTTGGTATTGGTTATTAAACAAGTTATCACTAGAGTTTTATTCATGGTTGTGCAGAGGAAAATGTTTCATGGTAGCGTATATTAAGTTACAGTATGATATTTTTTGGTCAATGTTCAAGAAATACCCCTCTAAGTGTTATGTGAACTTGCTTTCTTTCTACATGCAGTGACTAAGCTTATTCATAGGACATATTTGTTATGTTTACTTAGAAGAGGATGATTGACATCTTTTGTGATGATTATCTTATTCAGGTTAGTTTAATTTATTTTTAATTACACATCGTGCTAAAATTTCGCAAGTATAGTTCTGTTTTTTTTTACTTATGTTTTCATATACGTTATCATAACAGGTTGCATTATTGTCGCCTCAGCAAAAAAAAAAACTTGCTTAAGTTGCTGTGTTATTGTCACTTCAGCAAGAAAACTTTATCGGGTTTTTACAGAGGATTCAAAGATTCTTAAGTCACTAAAAAATGAGAAACTGGAAGGTATCTGCTCTTGAAACTACTACAAAAAGAAAGTGTTGTTTAAAATTACTTGAGGTAAAACATATTTTTTTGGTAAATATTTATCTGACATTTCTGAATTATTTATTTATGTGCATATGTAAATTCGTGCATTTGGCATAATGTGATAAGGACGAAATTGGTACACTTGAAAACGTTGCAACCGCCTTCATGAAGTGTACAACAGCACAATGCTTGGTTTAGGAAAGGAGATGCGAGAACAAGTTATGATTGTCTCATGGGCCTTGGTATATAGGATGAGATTTTCATCAAACTTTGATTAGTTTTACTACTTGATACCTCAAGTTACCAATAGCATACACAGACTATATGAACTGCATTTCTTTAGTCGAATTTTTATACGATTAACGGATATAAATTAGTCTACATGGGACACGTAGGTTAAGGTATTTGTGACTCAACATGAAAACGATGCAAGTGATAGCTACAACTTTTAGTATCGTGATTTAGTATTCCACCTTGATGATGGTTAGGTTCATTAGCATGTGACATAGCCTTAAGCTGATCGAATCAATCAAAATCATAAGGTTGTTTTAGCACTCTAAGAAATCTAAGAATATTGTGAGATTAGGTTTTTTTGTCACGATAATAAATGGCCATGACACATGTTTCTATTCTAAAGATGAAGACTGTTTGGTGATATAATTAAGTATTTGAGAAGTAAGGATAGGAGTTGAACTTGGAAGATTGGTTCTGCATATTTTATATGATGGTAGAGGTGATCGACTTTTCTGTAAGATCATGCCGGATTCAAATCTGATTCGTATATGGATCTTCACAAGCTGGGAATTGAACTGTATTCGAAGCAATCTAGGAAACTATTACAGCTAAAAATGCCCAAAATCAAGCATGTTAAGGCACTCATTCAGAAAAAGAACTCTACTTAGTAAGGGTATTGGAAACAGTTTTTGCACAATTAGTCTACTATAGTTAGAAGTTATTAAGTTATAGCAATGTCAGTTGATGGAAGACACACAAAAACACCCTATGCGAT